>JAQFZZ010000979.1:0-13243 GCA_034696405.1 Isotoma caerulea
TATTATCAATCTAGATTGGAGTTTTTGTAATTTTTTGTCAATCTTATCTCAAAAGGTATCGAAGTCAGGATGAAGGCAACTGGATATTTGATGCATCACAAATTTGCAATCATTGACGAAGAAGCTTTGCTGACTGGATCTTTAAATTGGACGAAGCAAGTAAGGTTTTTACTGACAGTAAAAGTACTTAAAAACTTAAAGATTCAAAAGCCATTTTACTTTTGAACAACATACTTTCTTAGTTATAAAAATACGTTTTGCATGCATTCAAATAATTAATTTATCATTACAGGGTTTTTCAAGTAATCAAGAAAATGTGATGGTGACGACAAATAAACATATTGTGAAGAAATATATGGAGGAGTTCAATACGCTGTGGTGTACATTTGATGATCGACATTAAAAGCAACAAAGAATATTTTTGATGGGCTCTGGCTGGACTTAATCAGTCATAATATTCCAGATATGTCATATCGGAACTGATTTAAATAACTGTAATATACTGATAATTTCATTTTCATTGATAAATTTTATAAATTATTTGAACGGAGACAGAATTTTATAAACTCTGAAGTTAATTTAGACTTTTATTTTTAACTGTAAAAAATAATGGTTACTTGTATGCAAAATTCTCAAAATGTGTAATTGCAATGTTTTCAACAGCGCAGCGTTGAATTAGCTTGGCTCTGGAAAGTCTTATAGTTCAATATTAATAATATTTCATTTTATGTTCTTTTAAAAAAGAGATAGTAATTAAGAATGCAAAACATCGCTGTACATTGAGCCTTTAGTGCTTTGAATTAGTTTATGCATATTATGTTAGAACTTATATAATTACAAATTCCATAATGTTATAAAAGGATTAGTTTTTATTACGCCCAATGGAGAATCATAAAAACTCCATAATTATAATATAACTGTATTCAATTCTCGGTACATTTGAATGTGCCATAGTACCATGTGAATATACGGCGATCTGCGAAAGTTGTCGATACTAGATTACTAGTGTCGAAAAATCAATCCCAGCTCCCTAAAGGTATAAGGGACTTCATGGGATGTGGAATTAATTGAAAAATGAGTAATTATTGTAATTGAATTATTAATAAGCTCCCCCTCCCACAAATAATGTACAATTTACATTTTAATAACAAATTTTATACTGAATATTTATTAAACTCAAGAGTCCAATTTTATAACTAATGAAAAAATCGCATTACAGATTTGAATAATTTGAATTAAATTCATATAAATGTTAAGACGACGTCTGGCTACAGAGAGTTCTAAAAATGGTAGTAGATATCATTGAATTTTATGAAATCAGTAATCAAGAAAGAAATCACTCATTATTGTGATAGAGATAGAGATATCATTGCATGAATTTTATGAACTCAGTATAATCAAGAAAGAAATCACTCATTGTGATAGAGATGCTTTTTCGTATAGTTTTTCTTGGTCAGTATTTATGATCTGATGTTCTTCCCTCTAAGTAGATAAAGTGTAAAGAATGAAAGAAAAGAATTCGATTAGAAAGATTTGGAAAAGGGAATACGATACTGTGACTGTCTACCGTCTTGCATCTATACATATGATGATGATGAACAAAGAAAGAAAGCCGAGAAGCCGACGGCATGGCATTTGTATTTTTGTATTATCGTAATTTCATTCATCTTCACAGTCAGTCACAGACCGACCCAGTAGAGAGTCTCACTCTCACTTCCAGCCAATAAAAGTTATTATACATTACAACATTTAGGACTTTAGGAGGACGCACCACAAGAAAGAAGGAATTTTGTGCTGGTTGCATTTTGTATTCGTTCGTTGAATTTGAGTGCGAATTTGTTCTGTTGCTGCTGGTTTAATTCATAATTTCAATCTGTCTATCTATCGGTGACCTCGACATTTTGATAGTTTCGTGACAATTTTGTGGCAGTTCTGTGTGCTGTGCATCAATATCAAGGAAGGTAAGTCATAAAAAATTGACGTATACTTCGTATAATTCATATTTCAAAACCCAGATCAAATATCCTTTTTATTGTCGTTTTACTCTTTTGAGTGGCTTTTTCGGCTTTTTGTTTCTGACAGTAGTGACTATTTTGTATGCATTCAATATTCGATTCTAAATTTCAAATTTCGTGTTTTGTATTTATTTCAGACAAATACAGTCAACAGTGTCGAAGACTGAAGACAAAATGTGTGGAAGTTTTGGGTGTTACATTTGTGCAATCATTTGCCCTCCATTGGCAGTGCTTTTCAGAAGCGGATGTACCTGTGACTTTCTGATCAATTTGTTGCTCACGGCTGCATTTATTATTCCAGGAATGTGGTAAGTTGTCGCGAGTTTTAAATACATTTTTCAGGTATATATTCTAATCATAATGAATTGGCAGAACTCAGGACAAGATCAAGTATGTCAAAATTACGTTTTTTTGTTGCTTCACCTGTGCCTTACTTTGACCACATTTATTTTCGGTAGCTTCGGAGCATTGCAGTTCTTTGTATGTGGTTAAGTTTACAGTACTTTTTAAATTTATATTTAGCCATGCTTGCTATGTGATTGGAAAGGAAGATGACAAAAAGAATGAACGACGTGCAGGTCCCAATATCAGCACCAACGTTTACGTAAATAATCCTGTTTGAGGCACTCATGAAGGGACCAGACATTTTATGGAGTTTTCAAAAAAGAGTACCAATGTCTTCAGTTAACATTTTCAGTTGCAAGGTAATTTTTAAAAAAACTTACCTGATTCTAATTCAGTACTTGCGTACTTTTTACTTGTAAGTTGTAATATTTTGGATGGAAGTATTTGTTTTTACAAACGTATACTGAGATTAAGTTAGTAATTTGATAATCAGTAATGTCATCATATATCGGAGTAATAAAGCTCCTGTTATATTTTATGTTTTGTATGCAATTTCATGTTGGATTGGATCGATGTCTCTCCTTCTCTGCTATCGATGAAGAACCTAACCTAATCTTTCCTTTCTCTGTTACTATTTTTCAAGACTTGTATGAAAAAAAGATGCAGCTACAATGCAACAACATTTTGTCGATCAGTTCATTTTTTTCTATTTTATATAAAGATCTCATCTTTTTTGACTGAATGAATCTAATCTCACAATTTCGTCAATATAATAACCTGAGCTGACTAATGTCAATTGTTTCTGGGATGCTCGGAAGAAGTTTTTGATTCCAACATATTACTTTTCTACTTTTTTCTTTTTACTTTCCACATATGTATTTAAATTAAATGGACTTGATAAAACTGAAGACTGAAAACGTGTCTCTTGCTTTGTTATTGAATAAAAATATTAACTTTTGTTGAAGAAAATAATATTTAACTTTTGTGCTTTGCTTTGGTGTCAAATTAATAGTTATGACGGATAATCTAATTTGACATATGTTGTATATAAGGAAGAATCTCGATTTACTTGTCCAAAAGATTTTGCATGTTTGCATTTGCAGTAGTTTGAATATTATTTCATTGTATGCACAAAAGTAGTAAAGGTTTATGGCTAGTATGATGCTACTTAGACAATACGAATACTATTCATGATTGGGTTCATTTTATGGCATGTTTGTGTGATGTGATCTTTAAAACGTGACATATAATGCATTAAATCTCTAAATGGATTATTTGTTTGTTTGTGAAAAGGAAATTTGACTGGTTTAGTTCATTTATAATGTATTATATCATATTACAGTTTACAGTGCAGTCTTTTTACAATATGTTTTAATTTCTGTACTCGTATGAGACATAATGATAAAGTGCAAATTTAGCTTTTAAAACTGTCATGCAAAACCATTATAATTGACCTTTAGAACTTCAGGCATATTATTGCCAATTACGATTATACAATTGTTAGTATTACTGCTCCATCATTCTGTCCTCAATCTTTTGATAAAGAACATCCATTTGTATTTTCATCCGGTCCATAATTTTTTCCTCTAGCCTCTTCATCAAATAATTATACTCGGATGCATCTCTCAATGAAGTGGCTCCAGTTGAAATCCCTCTTCTTAAATTACTATTCATCCATCCGGGAACCACACCATCAGGTCTACTTATCAACCTTTGATAATAAGGAGGTGGTGGCCACATCGATCCTGGTGTATGGGCTGTGTATTTCTGGTATTCTTCCAATAATGGCGTTACAGGGGCAGCAGCACCTCGATGCAAATTTTTTGAACATTTGTTTGTTCTCTTTGTTCGATGTCTAGCTGCAGCAAGCTTTATCACCGCTAGCTTTAGATCTTCTGGAATGGTCTTGTCGTTAGGGTCATTTGGACGGCAGTGGAAGTGAAAGGAACTGAAAAAAAATGCGTAAATCAGCTCCGAAGGTTATTATTAGGTTATCAGTTAAACAAATTCATGAATACTTTTCATCTCTTGACTTCGTATGCGAGCTGTTAGTACTTTCCATTGAATACTTGGGTGGTGGAACAACTAAAATAGAGTCCCGAAGAAAGGCAGCAAATGATCCAGGTAGAAACGATTGAACTCGTTTCGAAAATACAAAGGATTCTAACTGAGCAATTTCGCCTATCTGTCGAGATAGTCTAGTTAACTCAGCATCCTTCTGAAGACCCTGTATACAAAATTGCCGTCTCTGTTTTAAAATCGAAGAAAGATGAGTCAGATCTTTAGGTGATCCATTCTAAGAGGCACGATAAGGAATGTTAGTTTTGTTAGTACTAATGGATTAGTTGGTGTACCTGAATATCGCTAACTGTTAGACCGACAAGTAAATTCATCAACACGATTGTTATCATAATGACAAATGCACCATACAATATATGACCAGTTATTGGGTACAATAGGTCGTCCACCGGATTTTCCTCATTTCCATAGAATAGATCTTCATAGTTAACCTCACCAACCATCATCATAAGAACTTTCAGAATTGCTAATGGAATTGATGAATATGGAGCGTTCTGAATTATAATATTATAATGTAGGTAAACCTCAAATTTGCATAACATAATTTCGGCTATGCTCTAGGGGCTGTGCATAAACTACGTAGCCAACATAGGGGGGAGGGGGGGTCAAAAAAGCAGGGTTTTTCCCATAAGAGCCTATAGTGATTAGGGGGGGGAGGGGGTCAAAATTTTGAAGTATCCCGATGACGTAGTTTATGCACAGCCCCTAATATTTAACTTACTCCAGGGAATAGAACGCAGAATGCTAGAGCAAACGCCATCAAAAGTGAAGCATATGTGATCATGAAAAATCCAAAGTTTTTCAGAACTTTTGTTAAAATTTCCACATAAAGCCCTAATATAGGGAATTTTCCGATTTGAGTTAGCATCAAAGCCCACGCTAAAAATAGTCCAAACTGAAATGCGAAAACAGATTAATATTTATTTTGTCTTCTGTGAAGTAGTTAAACTAATGTCAAAAAGCCTTACTGCTGCAGCTTGATACTGCCAAAAGTTAATATTTGGATGGGACATGAAAACAGGCCACGATGTTATAAAGATGAAAAAGAAAAGTGTCCATTGCATCCGATTATTTGTTCGTTTCCAATAAGCTTTTGGAGCTGGCAGCATTTTGAAAATTTCATTGACCACCATCAAAATCGTCAAAGCTAGTAGCAACACAGATTTTACAGTCGGGCCAATTTCTAACGGACACCCATCTAAATTTTATGTTTCCAAAAAATAATTTTATGATGCTTTTAAGGACCCACGATCTTTAATTTTCATTTCGTAACGTAAATGTCATTACCATCATTACCATATAGGTTCGATTTGATCGTTCCCAACTCTTGAAGCTGAGGTGAAAACTCAAACCATGAGAATTTAATGAATTCAGCCCTGTAAGTGGAATTTTCACTTTGTAAATAATTTCCTTCTGCTTTTGCTGCTTTTACAGCAGCGGGTTCCGTTATCTTCGGTCGATATGGGCAGCTTATCAAGTAGACATCTAATATGTACATAGTGTATAACAAAAGGAGAACAACCTGTTGATCAAACCAAAATCATTAATCATTGTTAACCTATTGAATATAGATTCAATTCAATACATCCTGCTGATTTCATAATAAAATGTTTTTGCATACATGAAGGAGAATCGTAGCCCAAAATATGGTTTTAATCTTCATCCACTTTAAATGAAGAAATATACCGATAAGCGGATGTGTGAGAATTTTTTTGCGAGCAGAACTACTACAGTCTAAGATAAGAGTTAGGAGTTGCATTTCTTTGCGTGCTTTAGGATTTCCGTCTCCATTTGAAGTCTTTCCGTTTCTCTGAGAATGACCTCTTGTCTCTGAATACCCAACAATTGCTCTGAAAAGATTTTTATTATAGATACGTAATAAGCTTTAAAATTACGATAATAACAAGAAGTAAGTGATGTAATAAGATTCATACTACATATATATGTTTGTTTTATTCAAACCCGAAATCAAGCTTGAGTTCACATTTAACATTGGTTGGGTCATATTTTTCCACAGCCACAGCCCGATTGAGAAGACTGTCCATGGCTTCTGGAATTTTTTCCACCATCAGCGTCAAAGCCTTAACACCTGCTTTAGACCTTTCAAGAAATAAAAAAACATAACGCAATGAAAATATAAGAAGCATAATTATTCAGCAGTTTCAAAATAACATTCTATTCACAAAACGAATATTGAAATAGTAATGCAACAAAAATAAGATAACGTAAATGGAAAATTTTGTATATGATAGGAATGTAAATATTTAAAGTGAAAGAGTTGGACCGAAGTAGATAAAGTAGGATATAGATGTGTATTATTAATGTTTAAATACTTTATAGAAACATCAGCAGCACTGTAAAGCAGTATTGAGGCACATTTAGTGGACTGATTTTCGGCAGCTAAATGCAATGCAGTCTCTCCATTGATGTCTTGGATGTCGATATCCGTTCTGGCAGAATCCACCAAGAGTTGGGTACATTTTGCAGCGCTTGCAGTACATGAGTCACAACTACATCCTTTTTTTATTAATTTCAAATGTTATAAATTAATTTTCATAACAAAGGCAAAGATTTTGAAGCAAATAATTCACCTGCACATACAGCCCAATGCAAGGGCGTCCTTCCAGTGCAATCCCTTCGATTTGGATCTGCTCCCGTTTCCAAAAGAATTTCCATCTCATCAATGTTTCCCGTCTTGGCAGCAATATGCAAAGCTGACGAACACTTTTCGTCACATTCATGTTTCAAATAATCATCATGATCATGAGGCATCCACACACTACTTGCATAACTATTAGTTCTTGTAACTGTACTCGAGTTATGATTTCCAAAATGTAATGATGACGGACGAGGGGGTGTAGGTTTACTAAAATTATTCATAGATACAGGAACAAAGTCTCTAGCTTCTAATTCTTCCTGACCTAAGTCTTCGTCTTGTTGCTCCTGAAGCTCTGCTAAAAGTCTTTCTTCACTCATTCTGAGATCTTCTTCGTTAAGATAATTACTACGTCTACTAGATAAATTAGGTGAGGGAGGTGTACTTAATGTCTGTGTCGAAACTGGCGACATTCGCCCACGTAATAAAAACTGATCTGAGTCATTACACTCTCTAGTGTTATCACTGTCTACAAAATCTGAACCGAAATCTTCTTCTATTTCAATCTCTACTGCAGATTGTCTTAATAGTGTTTGCGACTGGTTCGAATTCTCACTAAAACTTCGGTTTCCAGTCCGTTTTTGTTCATGAGTATTTAAAGACATTTTACACCCTGGTCACAGGTGCATTTACTAGTTATTACTAACGATTTTAATTCAGAAAAATTCACCGGTGTGTTTTTGAAGTAAAAATGTAAAGCTATGTGAAAAACATATTTTGCAAAAATCTTTACGATGAAACGAGACAATAACGTCTGCTTTTGATTGAACCAGTAATTCATCGAATCGATGATTAATGTAAATAACTAACTTTTTGCCTCGTGATTCTTCAATTTATTCAAATCATATCAAACTTTATTAGATAAGTTCCAGGTAATCAGACCCAATTAGTATATCCACTGTTAAGTACACAATGCACTGTTATGATGATCATTTTTATTAAAATACATTTCCAAAACGAAATAGCATTGGATACTTCAATGGGGAACTGGTTTGCTCTGGTCTGGTGATACTTATGCTGATCGAAGTAAAAGTGATGAACCCATATTAATATTCACAGGATCACAGGTAAGTCCGAGCTCAAAGTCGATATCTTTTAAAATAAACATTATCAAGCTTACGATGCAATATTATGTTATCAAAGCTGAATATACAGAAGCACAAAACAAACTTTTCAGGTTAAAGCTTCGGATAAATTATAACCTTCGAGATAACTTTAATGAAACCATATAGTTGTCTGGCCCTTTCGTGGATAAAGCTTATAAAACGACGCAAAATGAAAAATAAATCAACGGGTACTTTTAATCAAGTATTATTAGCTAACGTAACTTAAAAATTGATTAAACTAAAATATAAATCGATGCTTATGAACTTTTAAAGTTATAATTGACCCAAATGAGTAAAGGATCGTCTTATTTACCTTAAATCTTTGTAAAAAAATGATCTTTGTATTTTTTATATTCGTTTACCATTAATAGACTATCAATGAGGCCAAATAAATATTATGCAGAAGCGTTCGGTTCTACCTTCTAGGTAACATTAGTATCTTTTCGGGATTTAGTTCCTGGTTACATGATCATTCACATGTCTGCTTTGTGTCATAATAATATTACGTACCGCGACCTTATCATCTGAGCTTCTGTTTGGAATAATTATGATTTTTAAGTTCGAGTCTCATTAATTTTGAATGTTAATGAAGATAATTAATTCACAGTGCATACTTGTTCCCAGAAAATTTAAACTTTTATGCATTTATGCATCAATAATTAATCTGTTATCAAGATCAAGAGCTTGCATCGAGCATTTTAAATTATACACTATCTCTGTTTCATTTTTAACACATTTTTCCTTTACGCAAACAAATTATTTTTACATATGAAAACTCAAAGTTAATTATCTAATTGTATGCCAATAGGTTTAACTCTTCAATTTAATTTTTGTACTCCCGACAAGATTAGATTTGATTAGAATTTGAGTGGACACCTAATTCAAAACTAATCCTTAAGTGTATTCATAATTTCAAATAAAAATAAGGAAATGCGTTTAAAGAATTAAAGAAGCATATTAAGTATTTTAAAATTGTCTATTCAATAACTTGATTACAGCAATATCATTCTTCTATCCAGAAAAACAAAGTCTGAATAATATATGTTATCAAATCAAATGAAATATGTCAGCTAAAGATGTAATTTAATTCGTCATTCGTTCTGTTGAAAATTTGAAAACAAACTTATCATATAGTTTGGATAAGGTTTTGATGTCTTCATAATATAAAATACATGCATACAAATTATTATTATTATTATGTCTGTGCAACAGTTTAGCATAGCAGCGCATTACCAAACCAAAACCAATACTTTTGAGAGACCTTTGATCCTTTTGTACTAAAATTTATGATAAGCATGTGCCAAATTTTTGCGCCTCCGTTTCTCGTGCTGGACATTCTCAGATGTTAATTCGCATTATCGCATTCACAATATATACAATACAATCATTGCAAATACTCACATTCATCAGGATCAGTTCAGGTTGATTTAATATGTAAATATTAACATGAACATTAGATATGATGCTTTCATTAATTCTTGTCGACATAACAGCATCAATTAGATTTAGCCTTGGCTTTTGTACCGGTGATTGAGTATGGGTTGATGGTTGATTAATTACATGGTCTGGATTTGGGTAGAATTTAGGAATTTTTGCTGCTATGTAAATATTAAACCAATGTAAGTTGGAAACCTTCTTAAAAAACTTTATTCCCTAGCCCTGAAGCAAACTATAATGGATCACAACCATGCAAGTAATTAATTCATTATTTAATCATTATTGTATGCATTAAATTCTTTTTGTTACTAATATAACTCTACGAATGCTTCGATATCACATTATTTTTTTCACATTAGTAAGCAAATAAATACACAGATATATTAAGAAAAATGTAATTTCGGTAATTTGAATGTCATCACGAAGCTGTTGTAAACCTATCTTTGGCTACTGCATGAAGTCCAGGATGGACGTGGTACTAAAGAGTCATTTCGATGTCCAAGAGTAGCAACATCTAAGCTATGAGTCTCTAATGGCGATGATGATTGAGATGAAGTAGACGAAGCTCGAGCTGGAGATGAAAAATATGAAGGGACATCCATCGGGTTCGTATTTTCGTCAAACTGAGTTTTTGAACATCTTTGTGACTTTGCTTTTTGAAATGAGACATCTGCTAGGCGTAAAGCTGTACGTTTCAGACTTTCAGGTAGCGATTTATCTGCTCGAGAATTAGGCCGGAAAGAGAATGCGAACCTACAAATAAATGTTAATTTCATATCTGCTTAGCAATTTTAAAGCTTTGAGTAATTATCTGTAGAATTTGCAATGTACCCATCCTTGCCACCATGACCTTGTTGTTGACAAACGGAAATATAATTTTTCAAAAAATTTGATACTCTTTTAGGTACCCGATGTGAAAAAATTGCTGATTCCAAATGCAGAATTTCGACGATTAAACGACAAACTCGGGCAAACTCTGCCTGCTTTTCCAATGTCTGAAAAAGAGATTGCCGAGTAAAGAAAGGTTGTTTAATTCAAAGCTGTCTCAATTTATTCATAACATTATAATTATAATCCTTTAAATTACCTGAATATCACTGACAGTCAATCCAACAAATAGATTCATAAGAACAATGCAAACAATAATTACAAAACCCGCATAGAGCAGATGACCCATAACAGGACTGTACACTTCGGCATTTGATTCACTGTAAAACATATCTTGATAATCCACTTCACCAACCATCATTACAAACACTTTTAAAATCGAGTAGAAAAAATAATTGAATGGGGAGTTTTCCTGGAAGTAATTAGCAAGCAGAATTGATTAATTTTCATACATAATATAATGCTGGGATATTATTATTATGAACTTATGAAAAAGTCGACTTACCCCAGGAAATAAAATGCAGAATGCCAAAGCAAATGCCGTAAAGAGAGATGCAAACGTTAGAAGGAATGATCCGAAACACTTTAATACCTTGAGAAAGTTTAAGAAAATACATCGTTCATTAAGTCTTCAACTCTCAATGTCTCAATCTCAATAGTAAAATCTCTTACATGTCCGAAAATTTCAACATATTTTGCTAACGCAGGGATTCTTCCAACCTGAGGCAAAATGTATGTCCAAGCCAGAAAAACAGTAAACTATGAAAAATTATGTAAAGTCATAAGAACATATATTCATTACAGCTTCTACAGATTACACAATTTAAATACATCATAAAAACTTAAACTTACAGCAGCTGCTTGATATTGAAGTGCACTTATAGTTTTCTGAGCAAGCAATGTTGGTATCGTTGTGCTGAATACAAGTAAAATCAAAACCCAGTCCCCTAAACTCAACCAACTTCTCAAATAAAGCTTTGGAGTGATCAAAAGCTTTCCAATTTCGGTAATGGTCAGAAGTAAAGTAGCAACAATGATAACAATAACTTCCAAATTGAAACCTGTTTCAATTTTACATTTTTCCGGATTCCCTAGTCTTTCACCTTGAAACATTTTAAAATTTAGCAATTTTCATGAATCTACGAGCAGTGGTGGTTTCAACTGGTTTCATATATATAAAAAATTCACCATTATTCGTTTCAGTTCCAGTTAAATTCAGTCTAGCACCTCGAGTAAAAAGATCACACGGACAGCTAAGCAAGTATACTCGGAGAACATAACTCGTATATAGTAGAACCCAAAGCATCTATAAGTCAAATATTTTAAAATGGGTTTGACTCAAACATTTATTTCAAGTTTGAATCAAATAATTGATTAGTTACAAAAATTACGTACATAGCAGAGAAATGATATCCAAAAGAATTTCCTAACGCGTTTCCATTTCAGGTACAGAAATATTTCCACAACCGGATGTGTCAAAACACTTTCCCCGGAAAATTTACAAGTTTCCAAGACATGCGTCAGCAATTTCATCTCCCTTCCATAATTTAAGCCCATCCTGTTGGTACTTTGTGAAGAATAAGAAATCCCTTTCCCTGATTGTGGATTATTCGGCTTTTCTACATCCGCATCGACTCCAACGATTGGCCTAATTATTATACGATACATTTTGTTAGAATTTCACTTTAAAGCCATTTTAAAACATTTGGTAAAAACTTTCATCTAAATCAGTAATTGTAAATTATTTACCTGAAATCAACCCGCAATATGCATTTTTCATTATGAGGATCAAACTGTTCAACGTAGACTGATTCATCTAATAAATACACTAATGTTTCTGGTAACTTTGCGGACATTAGTCTTACTGCGTCTTCTCCACTATCTGACCTTAAAAATTTTATAAAAAATCTCATTTAAACATTATGAATTAAATCGTTTATCCTTAAATTCTTAATATTATAGTAAGTAAGCCTACTTTATGGTAACATCAGCACCGTATGAAATGAGCATTTCGGTGCATTTGGTCAATTGGTTATTTACAGCTATATGCAAAGGAGTATTTCCACCATCATCTTGAAGATTTACATCAACAGCATTTGAAGTTAGCAATAATGCCAAACAAGAGTCAGCATCTCGGACACAAGTTGTGCAGCTACAATCTAAAAACATTTGTAGAAATTTAAAGAATTCATATTATATTTATAATAGCAAGTGTCAGTAGTTTTATCGTTAGCAAATAAATGCCTTCCTTGTTAGCCATGCATAATAAAATTCCTTACCTACAGATGTAACGAGATGAAGTGGACTTCTTCCCACAGTATCAATAATGTTTGGGTTTGCCCCATCCCTAAGTAAAGTCTCAAGCTCATCTGGATTTCCGTTTTTAGCAGCCTCCAGTAAAAAGTAACTCAAAGTGTTGTCTTTCTCCTGAAAATCTTTATAACTTTTTCGGGTGGAACCATTAGTAGTGATACTTGGTCCTCCCTTGATTTTATTATTTCTTTGGTTTAATCGACCATGATGTGAATGATGATGATTGCTCATCCGGTGTCTATCTGTTAATTCTATTGAACCCTGGGCGTGAAGGTTGTCCAACGACATTACCATATTTTAGTACTATTTTCATGAAAGTTTTACCGGTATGAGATTTACATGAATTAATTAAAGAAAAATGACAGGGAACTTTTTCCACAGAGCTGAATGTTTTGGCATAAAAT
>JAQFZZ010000980.1:0-13243 GCA_034696405.1 Isotoma caerulea
AGGAATATAATATTTCCAAGAAACAAAAGAAAATGCTTCGGTGCACGCTCACAAACATCTAAATCTTTTCTCTGAATTAATTTCATATTTTATAATACTTACAGAACAATACAAAACTCTACAAAACAGTTAGTGGTAAAAAAGAAAAATGGGCTTTGGTTGAGATATCACAATTTAGACAATTTTGTTAATTCTCTTTTCAGATTTCTTTTCTTATTCATAAATGCTTCCCGTATGTTATACAGCTATAGTTCCATTTTCTGATGTTCCCTTTAGCTCTGGTGTAATTATATACACACGAGTAAATACGTATTTTACATTTCCTTCTCGATTCTTTAGTACTTGTAAGTTGTAATTATGTGTAATTAATTACTTTTTCGGGAAATTACAATTTTATCGCATTGCAGTAAATGTTTTTAATGAATTAGTGTTCGGTCTCAAGGACCAAATAAATTACAAATTAAAAATATGTGAACAGTTACTATTATAAATTTTCTCACCATTGTTGACTGTTTTGCATTTTAAGCTATTCATCAAAATGTTTCTAGATTTTATTTATGCGAAACTAGAATTTGATCTAAGACAAAGGTTACAATGATTAATAGCTAACCTGGCTTAAGAGTAATCTGAACAAGGACTTGAATACAAATAAAATATAAAAAATATATTTAAAAGCAGACATACTTGATACCCATCATACGTCCATGAGGCCCACTTAAGAGTACAATTTTGTATATCAAAGGGAAAGTATTCGACATTGATGTCACAAGAGCTTTTGTAAATTCCATGACTAAGCCATGTAACATATCCATCATTGCTTACGATCACATTTGTGTTGATCACTGACGAAGTATATTGTGAATCCGCACTGAAAACAACAACGAATGAATTTGAATTAGAATTGTTAAACCTTAAACAATAAATCATGATAGACTCTGTGTGTTTTTTACGCTTGGAATTAAATTCAAGCTCTTAAAAATGACTTCTGTCTTAAAATAAGCTTTCCTGTCTGCCATATGTTATTATCAGAACGGTAATAAATCATCCGAACTTCATGTTCCTAGTATTAGATATGAATTATTCTTTAGTATCGTAAGTAAGCAAGGAAGTTTATAAATGTAGTTTATTTTCAAATTAAATTGCAAATCCATCGCGAAATTTTAAGTTCGGTAGCTTTACAAATCTAGACCAAATTCCTTGTATTGTATAGGCAGTGACATTAGTACAACAGTTCATCTGGACTTGACACAATTATAAATCTCATGCATCAAAACTTCCAGGCTCTACAGAAATACAGAATAAAAAAACAAAACAGAAGAAGGACGACGTGACAGTGTAGCTTGGACTTTGAAATGCAAAATGGTAGTGTTTTGTTTTTCCGAGTAAAAATAAATATTGCAAGAGTTAACCAAGGGACTGTATGTAGGGCTGTTGTGTTGTCGTAAATCATTCTATTTCGGGATAAATAATTTAATTTAATGTCTTAAATATGACAAGACGGAGAGACTGACTCGCTACTGCTTCTACACTTCACTTGGGCTCATGTTTGTTAGTAATTGGGCAAAGAGAAAACCTTGTGGGATCATTTATCATTTCCCTGTAAGGCATCAACATAGGAATGAAACATTTTTAAACGAAATGTAATTTATGATAAGGAATGCAACCCCCTTTAAGTTGGAGGATACTTGAATATAAAAGACATAAGATTGTTTTGGAAATTCGTGTTGTCAACTGCAGCAGTAACTTCACTGGCTGGGATAGCCAACTGCGACCATTTTGTAAGAAATTCTTTAGAGACCCAATATAAACTAAAAAACAAGTTTTTTTGTCAATTTTTAAAGATAACTGGGCAGCAATGTTCTGAATAATAACGTAAGGTAATTTAATTAAATTAGAGTTTTTTTCTCATACAGTTTATTTAAAGTTAATTTCGTAGAGCATAAAACCCCTTCTAAACCGAAATGTAAAAGTCATAAAAGTCATAACGATATGACAATGATTAGCTCAAAAAGAATACCACACAATCATTTTCAAATAGTTCAACCCTTTCGATTACAGTTATCAGTTGCAATTTGTAATGACTTTTAAGACCTGCTAGAATTAAGTTTTTATAAGGCCTCGACACACATGAAAAAGAAACTGATATAAAATTGGAACCTACAAGTTCTAATTTTCCCAATTTATTCTTGAGGCAGGAACAGCTTTTACTTCTCATAAGAGGAACTGTGTTCCTGTCATAAAAAATTTTCTTTAGTGAATTAAGTCTTTCAAGGTTATTTGTATTAACACTGTCACCTATGTGTCAAAAGCTAAGCACCTGTTTGTTATATTATAATGATAATGAGGCTCAATTTTAACGATTTGTGACTGGTAAAATGAAGAATTATGTTTTATATTAAAGATGAAAAATTTTGTGACCTACGATAATAGTGAAAAAGTTACAAGAGAAAACAGTTTTACATTTCTTATTTGATAGCACTAAATCGTTCAACTTAAAGTTATGTTAAGACACTTAAATTAAAATCCCTCAGGATGTTTTCCATGTGTGAAAATACTTTGTGCTAAACACGTAAATCTTTCGAGGTATTATTTTGCTTTTAATTATATCACACACAAAAGAAGTTTCATTAACTGCGAACTGTTCTTTTATAGCAAAATAGCTTAGTTAGTCTCACTGTGCCTAATTTCTTTGAGCTTTCGTTTCACAATGAAATAATACCAGTAACAAATAGCAATACGTTACAAAAGGAAACATAATAGCTTAACGGAACACAGCTAGACATTGCGGTGTTTTATAAAGGGAAATTGATGCTGGGTTATAAAACTAAAATTTTACTGCTGTTACTATAAAATATGAAATAAGAGACTATTTATTATATTACAAACGAATACTAAAGAATTATAGACGAAGTGTTGTCCCAACTCCCAAGGGAATTATTTTCTTAGTTAAGATTAAATAGGTTTATTAGACTTGTCGCTTGTCATCCTTCGAAATAAATGGGGTAATTGCCAGGAAGGAGGTGAAGATTTACAAGATCACACTCTCCTCCAATACAACACAATACAATTCACCATATACCACAGCAATTTCAACAAAATGACTTCTACTTTACTGAAGGAGAAAGCAGCTTTTCTCTCAAGTATTTATCGTTGAAAGTACTACAGAAATGAATTTAGTTCGTTGATTCTGGATATAATTATAAGACTAGTTGGTTGGGAAGCTTAATCTTGATGTCACTCACGGCTGGGTGTCATCACTAGTCTTTACTGAAATGCTTTACTTCCTGCTGGTTGGCTTTCACCCTGAACCTGAAGATTATCTGAGAACGTCTTGAGTTTTTTAGTAACAAATAAAAACACAAAATTATTTTTTTCTTTACATAACTTTTTTGCTGTAAAAAATATTGCATTTTCTTATTCTCATCTTTCTTATCTTGGTTTTATTGTATTTTAGGATGTAATTTTTATAAGGTAGTAAATAATATACTTGAATTTTAAAATAAGTAATTATAGCCAGTGGTATTATACGTTACGTTTATTTATGGTATTTATGCTGAGTCCATAATTGTAAAAAATTGAAGTAAATAATTAGTTATGTAACAATAATTAAGTGCTGCTTACTTATTATAAAGGATAATGTCAGGTCTCCAGACCTTCACATAAGGAAGTCTGATAACCTTGATCCCACCAAATTCTGTATCGTTCCAAGTGAGATGATTGTCTAACCAGATCTGCGTTAGCCAACAACTCGTTGTTAAAATTTGATTCTTCTCATCCTGAAAAATAAAATGTTAAAAGACTTTTATAATGCAAAATAGGTACAGCACAGCAAATTAGATTGAAAGCTGCAGCTTAGCTGCAGGTAACAAAACTCTATTTAGGAGAAAGAGCTAAAACTGATTTTATAATATACTTTACTCCATTATGAATGAGAATTTTGATTGAAAATTGACTCAACCGAGTAGAATAGGTTTCGTTGGGGTTTATTAACTTCTAAGATTGATAACACATTTTGTTCATAACTTTAGATATTTTTAGGCTGAATGGTTGAACTGAAATATAGAAGTTTATAGGCTATATAAACGCATTTTATTAACTTAGTATCAAAACCAAGCCAAGAGCCTATTCATTCATAAGATAAACTACTTCGTAAAGAAAATATTTGCGAGGATTTTATGGTTGAAAGCTTAAGCAATCAATCTGGATAATTGAATTAAATGGCTGAAGAGTCTTGAGAAACAAACACAAACAAGGGAAGATAAACGGAAAGGAAAGTCTTTGTATGGAAAGAATAAGAAATGAAAAGGCTCTTGTGGAATACTGCAAAATCCAGTTTTTGTTTCCCATATAAACTTTTCATGCAGAGTTGTTTAGACATAATTTTAAAATTTACGGTAATCTTCCGTAAAAGTTCATACCTTACATCACATCACATTATTACCTAAAGTAAATATTTTATAGTCTTAAACTCCTCGCAGTGATTCCATTAAGAAAATAAATGAGTAAAAGCAAAGAGAAAAGACTATCAAAGTGAAATGACTTACGACATCAATTATGTGATGAAGGGAGAGGCTGAAATTAACGGAAAGTGGTTGAGAATAATGTATAGCTGGTCGAACGGAAGGGTCATAGTTGTTCATTAGGTATTTTAGTAGTCGCATCTCCTGCTCGTCACACAGGATCATCCTTGTCCCTGGAATATTAAATAGATGAAAGTTACAGGTCAGATCAGATGAGATGTGTCACACTTTGAAACTTTATCCGTTACATTTTACATTAATGTTTACTAAGGGTTTTTACTTTTTATTACATGTCTCCCTACTTTCTTTTGTATACTAAGAACATCGATCATTTTTCTCGGAAGTCTCTTCCTCCTATATATATGCATGATGTATATGCAATTTTCGACAAAAAAGTTCTAAATCACCTTTCAATACAATCATATAGTCAACATTCAACTTGGGAGAAAAAAATTGATGACAACCAACAACTGACATCATGCTTAGATGACGTATGTTATTGTCACTTTGTAACCTTAGTATAGAAGCCAAAATCAGACCATTTCAAATTTCAAATGGTGTCATTGCTGATTTCCTTTTTCAAGGTACGATTCTTTGATGATTTATGAAAACTTGCTTTTGAAATCTTTGTAGAAGCCCTTTTAGGTGTTTAATACCTAATTTTGGATCCAATTTCAAAACTTTTTTACAACTTTCTAGGCGGATATGGTGGTGGTGTGGGTAATAGTTAACCTTGGGGTCAAAATGAACAAGATATGGTAAAGTGAGCAAGATGTAAGTTTTCCATTCGTAAATTGTACTATTACCCTTAAGCTACTTCTTCAAATCTCTACCCTACCAACCCACCGATTTATCTTGTTAAGATTTATCAAAATCAGAACGTATATACTTTATTATATGCCACAATCCGAAAAGAAAGAAAGTTCACTGACAGCTTTCATTCCAGTCTGTACTTTGTATCCTGCTCTTCACTATATTTACAACAACTTCGCATTTTACACTGCTACCACTTAAGATTTAAGTTTCAAACTTTACTTTTAACTCTGCCAGGGTATCAAACTACCTTAGGTAGGTAAATTGTAAGATAGGAGTACTCAAAAGGTGTTATTTACTGTAAATACTTAAATAGTTTCCTGGGGGAGTAAGGACTTTGTATAAAATAGCTGGGAGTTCTTTAGAAGACCTCTTCATTCGGGGTGTTTTAAGGATAGGATAGGAATTATTCAAAATATTTTCTATACTATGTGAAATTCGTACAAAGGGAGTTATGCGAAAAGTGAAAGTAGTGCTATATGATTTGGGATGTCTGGAAAAGTTTTAGTTGTAGGCGTAGGAAGCATTTTGCATTTTGCCTACTTTTACCTTACATTTATACTTTAAATTAAAAAGCTGCACAGAACAATTTTATTGTTTCAACTTCAACTGATCTGGAATAATCTGTCAAAGCTATGAAAAAACTACTTTAAAATGCACAAAAGTATACCTTACGGGACAGCGTGATTTGTGGTTGTGGGATTGGCAATTGCCACAAAACGTTTTCAGAGCAGCTAGCTGCAGGCACTTATCTTTAGGTTAGGTATGGCATAAGTGGTACAATATATATTACCATGTGGTTTCTCTTTCCTTTTATTCGCATTTTATTCACAGAGAAATGTATGAACCTTTTGAATATGAGTGCAGATGAAAAATCCAATAATGAAAGTCGTAGAAAGTGCCGAGAGAAAAGAAAAAAGTTTTAAAATAAAAAGGTAATCTTGATACAAAAAGATTAAGCTTGAGGCTTTTGCTAAAGCTATAAAAAGAAAGTGGAATAAAAGAGCTTTTCAGAAGTGCTACATGCTTTCTCCATTTTTTGACAAGTCAAATTACAACTAACAAACTACTTCCTGTCGTTTTCTTCAGCACTTACTAGTCGAGCAGAAAGATCTCGCGGATAAGCCGAAGCTGATATATTGTGACTTATAATAAATCTTAAAATTAAAACATCTGAAACTTTTTTCATTTAAGGACCATTCGTTTCTTAATTAGATTGTTACTTTCAACAATGCTCGAAATTAACTATTTTAATTTAAGACAGGGATTTGGAGAATTTTGCATTCAGGAGTGATAGAATATTTTATAATTTTAAGAAATATTAAATGCAAAATACATTAGTTATGCATACACAGTTACGTAATCAAATAAACAGTTCAAGTTCATTCAACTATAGCTTCAGTACCTAAACTACACTTGTACTGTACCAGCTAGAATTTTATTTAATTCAAAATCAATACAATAAAGACATTTGCTTGTACGCTTTTAAGGTATAAAACATCTTCCTGTCTTTTAAAATAACGCCAACCTTTCCATTACTACCGTTTGTACTTTATAAACTGTATGCGTTTTAATGTCTATTATTTTACTAAGAAGGATTTGAGTTCACCACATCACAGCCTCGTCTCACCTTTTCAGTACTTTGTCAGTCAGGCAGGAAGGAAATATCTCATTTTTATGGAGGAAAAGAACTCGATCAGAAACTGCTGTGCTTTGCTATTTTCGATCCGATCTGTATAGTCTAGTCTGGTTAGGAAAAAAAATATTTGGCAAGGTTTTTGACGGATGGAGTATGGGATAGTGAGAATAAGGAAGGAAGAAGACATGTTGGAGAAATTCATTATCATATCGTATCCAAGTGGTTTAGTATGTGTGTTGAAACACCATCAGGGATGTAAAAGAGTCACCAAAGCGTGAATAAACTTAAAATGAAACTTTTACTTTGTGCTAGTGCATAAATCATCTATAAATACATCTATAGTCCAGTCTGTATTAATATTACAGTGAACATTGAATCTGATGACAGATTTGTTCATTAAAGAGATTTTAAAAGCTATGAGCTAACTGTCTATAGCGTAGCATAAATGACAATCAAGCGTATAGTTAGAAAAATCCAAGATTTGCATTAATTTATGGTGAGAATGAGAAGACTTGACTACAAGACTATACTCTTACCAAATGTAAACTTTAGTATTACGCAAATTCAATTTAATACACGATCTTGTATAAAATGAGTATTATAATTCAATTATTTTTTCAAGTATTTAGTAATTTTTTGTAGCATAATAATTTTGTTTGTTTATTCATGTTTAAATATCGTTGGTGGACGCATTTGATTATGCTTCCATTAGCCACTATGCCACTGTCGATCATGTTCAGCTTTCTCTACTTACTCAAATGGTATTTTAAAAGCTCTGCTGGAATCAACTTAAGTCTCAATTTTCTGCTCTTGTTTTTGTGTTTTTGTTAAAGTGAATAGTTTCTAAATTGAGGATCTTTACTTGAATAATTTTTTTGCAATATTAATATGTAAGGATTATAATATGGTAGTATGTAATGCCAAAATCGTTTTGATTTCGCAATGCTGTATTGTGCCAAAAATTTATAGATGTTATATGTCTTTTGGATAAATGAAATAATTATATAATTTGCCCATTGTTCTTGTGTTTTGAAATAAAAGCATTTTGGAAATATGCAATTATATAGAAACAAACAAATAATTGAGACAGAAGCATTGGCACAGCATAGAAGTTTATTTACCTAAACAAAAGGTAAGAAAAGGCCAAATTCATTATGTTCAGAATCATCATTAAATAATTTTATATTTTTCTCTACTAACTAAAAAATTTCATAAGTCAAAATGGACAAATCAAAGAGAACAGACATTACACAGTGACTGAAATTTTCGACTTTAGAATCGCTTCATTCTTTTCAATTCATATGTGATTCGTCGGATTCAAATTCATCCGTTTGGGAATATCTGATATAATATTATAGACAGACAGATTACAGACGCTGATATAAAAAAATTTAAGGAAGAACTCTTCAAAGTTAACATTCTAATATCCTAACATTATATTGGCTTCAGTATTTGGCTTTCGATTCACTGCGCTCAGCATTTATGATAAGAAAGGCTTATGTGGTAACTTATTTGAAAGGTCTTCTGATCGGGTGGGCTTGTGCAGCCAAAGGAATAGGAAAGACGTTGCGGAAGATAGAAATAGCAGTAAAATTAGCATAAAATGACCTGCACCAACTATATTTATGAATTTATCTTTCCACAATGACTTTTATTGTGTTTTAAAAAAATGTAATATAACAGTGATTACTATAAAAAAGAAGAAAGTGTCTACTCTTTCTTGACTTTATATTTCTATGATTATGCATATCAAATCTAAAACAGAATTTAATTTCAATGCCATTTTAATTACGACGGCAAATTAGAAAACAGATCAAACTATTACATAATGTAATAAATCATTCGCACAAAACTCTCAAGATAGATTTTAAGTAATCCTTCAACAGTTTCATGATTTCCAAAACCAAAACTCTGTGGTTTTTTTCCTTGTTTTAAAATCTACTGAATGAGAATTGAGTGCCTAAAATTATGCGGATAAATCAAGGAAGTAGAGACAACTTGTTTTAAAAGCTCTTAAGAACTTCTCATCCTTTTCATCAAAGATGCTACACTCCTCTTTATAGTAAGAGTCGTAACCAAGATAATAAATACAGATGATGGAATCAGCAACAAAGTTTTACCAACTTTTACACAATGCGTTCAAAATGTTGATTGTCTAAAGATTGCACAGGGAATAGGTACTCATAATATTATACTTGTAAAATAAACGTCCTAAACAGCTCCCAGTATCCGAATTAGGTAGTTCCTTACGTAGGGGAAAGTAATCCACAAACGCACAATCAAGTTTGGTAAATAAAGTGAAGAAGTAAAAGTACGACAGTTTACCATGCTTTTGATCCAGATAAAAGTACCTAATCGGTAGTAAAGTTTGTAGTTGACTGTTTTGGATCAGTCACAAAAGTGTTGTTCACTATTTTCATTCTTTCTCTAATACCAACAAACTTTCTTTATAGAACTTAGTAGTTTTTTTGATCAACTTTCTAAAATACTTTCCTGAATCAAGTTCCTAATTCCTGATTCTTTTAAGGAAATTCAGTAATCTTGCAGATTTGCTGATGATAATGACATTGGAAATGAGCTAAAGTTATTTAGATATGCACAAACTCACTTGGATAGAATATTTATGCATTTTCTTCAAAGTCATCAATGCTTATACATCAACCTTTAACTATATATTCTCCTCTTACATTTGTTTTATCTTTTGTTAGATTTTCAGTATTTTAAATTCAAACATAACATATGTATAATGTGTACATCAATGTGTGTTGGTGAATAAAACAAACTATTAATAAATGCAAATTTATACAGTCAGTTGAAAATTGGGAGTACATTATTTACTCAATTCGTTGTAGATTTTAGCATATGATTGAAATGCTGACTTGACACGACCAAAAGTTGGTGAAAGTCCAGTCGTGATTTTGGATGAGAGAAAGTGAGTTTTGTATCACTCGACCTGATTGTGCATGGCATAGAGAATGTAGAAAAGGGTTGGATATGTCTATTCGCTATAGATTTGTGGTAGTAATACAAGGTACTCGTACCTTGTGACCAATTTTACAATAAATTAATCACACATCACACTAGCACTGTCTACCCAACTTTCACCCGAAACCACTAGTGACTAGTCACACAATTACGATTTTGTTAATTATATGACTATATAGGGAAATAGTCTGATGTTAAGTTCTACATTTTCCATACGAGTAATATTAAACTGTTGCATCAAAACCAAAAATCCACAAGGTTATATGTTTTAGGTTTGAGGTCTATTCTGGGCGTTCTTTCAGAGCTTGAGCTAAAAGAACATCATAGGAAAATACGACATGAGAGTCAAGTTGACCCGACCCAAGAGTACGAAATCCCGTAAGTCCCGTATAATAACCTGTATTAAAACATGAAAGTCAGAGATAGATTAAGGTGAGTTCTATCTAGCTTTCTAGTCTGTAGATAGGTCGTAGGTGGGACTATTTTGTTGCTCATTTCTGGCAATAAATTACATAGAGATATAAAGTAAACCCTTAAATTAACAAGTTTTGCAAGTATATAAAATATATTATCAATCATCAGAAACCCTAGCCAGATCAGATAAATGATTGGGCACGGTGAAGTGGCCAAGGGCCAATTTACAAGGTTCATCAATTCACTACCAAGCTTCATTATGGTTAGAAATTTTTACGAAAAAATACGCTCTTCAGAATTTTTACGATGAGGAAATAAATGAATATAAATTATGGATGCAAAACAACCCACTTTTTCCTTATTTAAGTATAAGCTTTGCTATTCCAGATTCCAGGCTTAATCACAAATATTTAGTTCAATTGTAGCAACATTTGATTGCAAGTACTCGTGTATTGTTTGGAAATGACTTGCAAGAGTAAGTTCACCACGAGTATTGTACTGCATTGAAAGTGAAAGCAATGTCTGTTTTTAAGATCTCACTCAGGACTGTGCACAAATATAAATTGTTTTTCCTGAGCTAATAAGAGCCGCTTTTTAAAGAGCGTCAGCTCTTTTATGGTTTGGCCTGCGTGTGTCTGTCCGTCTGTATGTCATAACGATAACTAACGAACGGATTGAGATATCGGGATGAAATTTGGTACACATTGATATTGTAAACATTTATAAATAAATATTAACAAAAACCAGTAAAATAAGGTTTTAAGATTGATGTCAAAATCATTTTGAAACCAATCACCAAATACTTCATAATACTGTATTCAGTCCAATATATTAGATGGAAAAAATATTTCTTTAAAATGTCCTAACACGAACCGGAAACATTCGGTTCCTTTTTAGTGACAAATAAATAAGCCTTAAACATTAATCCTATTCTTTGTTAAGTATACAATTAGCGTCTGGGGTAAAATCTTCAGACAAACTAATGTAAGGAAGAATCTCACAACAGAATATACAGTCATTGAAGAGTGAATCGTTTTGAAAGAAAATAGGGAACGAGTAGCTTAAAAGGCAATGGAAGAAAGTGACTTGAAAGAACTGCAGCTTGATGCTACAACAAGAATGTAGGATACAAAAGTATAATAATCCTCATCTTGTCGCTTTTTGTCTAATTTAAGAATGACTCTTACAAGGGACTTTCTTTGAGTGTTACAATTTAACGACTTTCATATTATCTCATTTTGAGTAAGATAAGGTTATTATTAAGGTTGTTGGAAAAGCAATGGATGAAATCAAAATATTTGAAAATTATCTGATATTAGTAATTTATATTAATAATATTGCAATAAATAGCCACGGATGTAGAATTTGGGCTTTCACTTTTAACTTTCACTACAATAGTAAATTTACAAATCCTAATAAGGCTCTGAAATGGCGTGATCAAATTGGAAAAGTATCGTGCAGCACGTTCATAATTTACTTTCTTCACACAATACCTTTATTAAAAGTTAAATCTCAATTCCTTTATAAATAAATATTACCTGAGTTATGATACTACAGGATGCACCAGTGTTTCAAAGCTTTTATGCGTCGTAAAATAAAGCTTATAGCTAATCGATTATTTTTACAGGAATTCAAAATGTTGATAAATCTTTAATGTTTTGCAATAATAACAGAAATATATAGGAGAAAGTTAGGGAGAAAGTCTCAAAAACGTATATTCTCTTAGGTACATTTATTTATCTATCTTTAATCAACATCTGGAAACAATACAAACCAAAAATAACTTCAACAGTAATAAGTAACATTTTTGTAAAATTAAAAAAAAATTGAATAATTAATTACTATATCCTTCCCCTTAACTGAAATTGACAACTAAGCAAAGGACTGCCTTAAGCTATGTAAACTCGAATTATTCTTTTAAAAAACTGAACCTAATACTTTCAAACATTTAAAACGATTCCCCCATTGAAAACAATTCCCAAGGGTTTCTGACTGTTTATTCAAAAATCTTACTTCCTACACATTTCCTTTCCTGATCCCCACATTAGCATAATATATTCTCCATCCTCAACACAAAAGACTTTGTCTGATCTTGGCTTTCGTATGCTGCAAGACTGGCTTTATTAAAAGCAGAAACTGCACAATTAGTTTTCAAAGGTGATCCGGTGATCCTATGCATTGAAAACAAATATCTTTGTTATAGTTATGGTACTTCTATTGTGACTGTATAAGGCACACTGATATAACTCCAACCATAAATTAATTGAAAAAAGGTTAGGAAGGTTTCATCAGAAGCTTTTGAGTATTTTCATTAGAGAGAGTCATATTAAATTTTGCAAATAAAGTGTTTAATAAAATCTCACAAGAAGTCCATTCTTAAATGTTTGCACAAGCGAATAAACTTTTTTTTTGAAGATTTCAATAACTTGATTAAATTTCTATGTGGACAACCTAATTCATAGTTTTTGTTCGACAGCTAGAGATCCCTTTGAAATATTCAAGTGATTGTTGTAAGTCTTCAGTTAGGCATAAGCTGTTGTAAGAAAAACAGCGAGATATTTTCTCAACTCTGCTCCATCCATAGTAATGTGTAATAATATCTGTATGATAATATTCATCCATTCGAAGAAAACTTTCTCCATTCTTTCTCCTTGAGATTACCACATTTCAATGCCACTTCCACCAGTGGTTTGTGTTCTACCCAGAACACTTTACTTGTTTGCTACTAAAACGACTAAAACCACAAAACAATTTCTCACTGGAAAATTCTAGTCTGTTGAGTTGAACTAACTCCTTTTCATCAGTGATATTAGACCACATCACGTTTTAGTAGTATCCATTTAGTCTTTTACCATTTTTGGAAAACGTGCTA
>JAQFZZ010000981.1:0-13231 GCA_034696405.1 Isotoma caerulea
GTTACAAGTATAATATAGGAGCATTTCTGAAATTGTAAATCTTTAAGGTGTCCTCCTCCTGTATTATTTTGTAATTGTATTATTAAGACTTTTAAATCCCTTATTGTCTTAGATTCTGGTTTAAAATATTATTTTGTCCTGTCTGACAGTATTTTACACGTTGGTTCATTCATTCACACTATACACTGTTGACTAGAAACAGTATGTATAGATAATATTGTTGATAATTTTTTAAAATCAGATCCGCCACCTGGCTGTACTTCCGTCCCTTTTTCCATAGCCCTTCATTTTTTCACCACAGAAGTCTATGTATCGTAATCTTGTAAGCATAACATGTAATGTATTGAGTATGTAAATTTAAATAGCTATGCATGAATTGTACTTACAACACAACCATCTTTTATTTATACTTTTCGACCGGATACGTGTGTGACTGCTGCTGGGTGAAGTGCCACTTCTTATAGAGATAAAAAAGGTGTCCTCCTTATCCTCACATGGTATTTAGGTATTATTTACGGAGCATAATATTTACTGTCTCTATTCATTATGATATAAAAGTAGCTCGTAGCAAGTTGTCAGTTATATATTGACTTCATGCTATGCAATGCCCACCTCTATTTACTTCTTTGTAATTCATGGTCTACTCAATCTCCATAATATCTTATTACTTCAGCTTTCACTGTTGTAAAGCCTGAAACGAGAGCAGTGAAATTTTAGATACAAGATATATACAACGCATATAAGTGAGCTTTTGCGTTACATAATATTCAGTAAAGTGACTTCTAATACAGTCTTTAGAATTAGATCGCATGCTACGAAAAGATAGGGAGTGAACCTTATGCTCACCTTCTAATATTTCGTTTTGTCATCCGTTTCCTTTGTACAGAGATTAAAAACGGCTGAAGAATGAAGGTGCGTGAATGAATGGATGAGTAAGAGACAGGAAACCAAATGTAGCCTCAGTCGTGATTTTATGATTCTTAACTAAGGAAGTTAAGCATAGGAAATGGTTATCATCATCAAAATACCCTGGATATGAAATCATATATAGGTATAAATGAATCTTGATAATGATATATTATACCTTTGCGTTGCAGCATATATCCAAAATTGATTTCGTAATATTTACCCTACTACAGGTCTTGAATTTGTTTGATCTTTAGATTTTTCTTTGTAGTCAAAGTCAGTCTTCTGTAAGATTGAGATATGAAAGTATCTGTGTTTTTCACTTTTTGACAAAACTTTATAACTGATATTAAGATTGAGATAATGTCAGTTGTCAATGAAGAAAAGTGAGGTATTTTTCTTTGAATTTTAAGTGATAAAAATAAAATAGTAAACAATAGTTCCGCTTCCGATAACACATTCCTAAATATAGCTTTAAGAATACAAAGTTACTTTAATGTAAAGTGATTCACATTGTAGTGAAGTCTTATGGGTGTGTTTACGTTATGTTATGAACTGATTGCGAAAGACAAGAACAAGATATAGTTTCATTGAAGATCAAATTCTCAACTAAACCTTTTAAAAAAATTACGAGATGAAGTGATACTTTGGACTTTGAGTAACAAAGCTTTGTGTGAAACCTAAATAGACGGATTATATTTAACAAAACAAATCTCTTCCAGAAATTATTACTCTTTCAAATATTTCTCGTTGTCGTTATGTCATCTAATTAATACAAACAAAACCTCCCAGTTTAAGTAAAACTATTAATTGTATTTTGTTTGCAGAAAGCTTTTCATTTTGCATGAACTGTGCATGAACATGAAAAGACTTTATACATCCTAAATTCAATCGTAAGGTATCATTAGTACATCTTAATCATTTTTTGGATAAGTAGCAAAAGCGTATTTGAATTTTAAATAATACACTGGAATACTTAAGTCTGAAAGGTTATTGATTAAGTCGAGTTGATGTGCTCAAATTAAGTATTGGGTGTTCTGAATTTGTTCCAAATGGTTTAAAGAAATGAAAGATTCAACTTATTTTGTTTTAAATTTGTATGCACATATGAAATATTACAAAGTATGTCAATCTGAAAATAGTTTTATGAATGTTTAAAAAAATCTATATAATATCAAAGTAGGTATAAAAAACTGAATAGAGCAAGCAAATTAGCTTCATCAACATAAAACTTAAGTCATAGGATGTGTAAAACGGAACCAGATTTTAACAGAACTTCAACTAAGGTTGTCTCAAATTTCTTCAGAAAAATCAGACAATACGTGCATACATGATTATGATTAAACTTAAAATTTACCTAAACTTTCAGAGAACTTCTGAGTTATTTTATCATATTTCATTTGATTTGGTTTGATGATGAAATTAAACTGATACCTTTTGTATTTTCACATTTTAATTTTATTAAAGGGATGTCATTACAAAATACAGTTTTTTATTCACAATATCAAATGAAATGCTTTTTTTATCACGAAAGTAACATTTTATTATTTTAAATTATAAATTGAGTTGAGAATGTATACAATTGAGTTAAACTAATATTTTTGGATTAGCTCATCTTGCCTCATACTTTTTATGTGGATGGAGAACTTTAGAAGTACGGAAGAGTTAACATTACTGATAGTGGAACTAACTAACTTCACTCACGAGAGCATTATTAAAAAATATTACTGAGGGCACATAGATAACATTGAATAATTTACAATACGATGAATTGATATTAAAAACCGTCCTAATAATGGTTTAAATTTCAATTTCAGGAAATAATTAGTCTCGAGGAAAGCAGAATACCGCTGTCAAACGATGTAATGGGTTGTATAGGAAGCAGACTGACCATCGTTCGAAACAGAAGCTTCACAGGGAGTCGCCGTAACAGTTCAAGGCGTCAAAATACATTCCCTGTGCTAAATGTAGATGATATGGGACGACAGATCTCACCTGGGAAATTGGAAGTGACTGAAACTGATCTAGTCCTTCACGTTAGAGGAAAGCCATCGCTTACTTGGCCCCTTCGATGTCTTCGGCGGTACGGGTACGACAACGACTTGTTCTCATTCGAATCTGGAAGACGTTGTCCAACAGGTGCTGGAATTTTTGCTTTCCGATGCAACAGAGCTCAGTCATTGTTCAATCTGCTGCAATCAAAAATCCAAGGTAATCCAGGGACGACTCCCAATACAGTACCTTCAACCCCTATCACACCTACAACAACTAGCAACAATCCTGCGACACCTGTAAGTTCAACATTTGTGTACGTAAACCTTGCAGAAAATAGCAGCAATCGACAAACAACGAACGCTCCAGATGTGACTCAAGTCTCGGCCAATGCCCAATCCAACCAAACAGTATCCTGCAGCCTTAATTCCATAGTCAGTGGTTGTGGCTCTTCATTCCCTCTTTCCACGTCATCCAAACAGTCTACTTTACTTTTAGAAAATACACATCCTGTGTACATGAATGTAGAAAATGCTTCTAGTAGTTTCAGCAACTATCAAAATCAGGGTAATGTGACCAGGAGTGGAGGAAATAATCCTTCTTCTAATGGGGCAGCATCAACTAAAACTTCTTCCATAATCTATCAAAATGCTGCACAGAAATTACAATACCAAAAAAGTTTGGATGGTTACCCGTACTACTCATACCAAAGCAGCAAAAATACTGAGACTGTTACAAAGGACACCTCGCTCTACACAAATGTCATTTGCTCCCCCAATAGTGACCATAACCCCCATTCCTCCTTACAATATGGTGCGACAGATGTTACAGAGTCTGCTGAAGTGAACTACGCCGAACTGGACCTGAAGACTGATAATTGCTCCTCTTCTTCGAGTACAAATCCCTTATTTACATCCTCAGCCAAAAGATTTAGCCTCTTGAACAACAAAGAAAACAACTGGCCTAGTGGTAGTAGTGATTCCAAATTCAAGCTGAAATTTGGAAAGTCAAACTCAAGTGGTGGCAGCCATACTAGTAGTGCTAGTTTCGATACAATAGCTAAAAAGAACCTCACAGGTGTACACAGTCTAATTAGTAACCCTTCATCTGGGCCGGATAACAATGGAGAACTTGGATATGCGACAATTGACTTTGATAGAACAGCAGCTCTTGGTGTTGTCACCAGATCTAGAATCAATCTTGACTTTCTTTCGTCATCTACTACAGATGAACGCGCCGTTTGTGTTCGGAAAACGAGACATAATTCCACAGCTCTTTAAGGCTTCCTTGTATTACACTACCAAAGCATTTTCTGTTTTAGTCACTTAATTAGATTTGCCATAGTGCATAGAATTGACAACGATTAAAAGGATTTACTGCAATGTACCATTTACTTAATACATAATATTACAATACAGCATAAAATGAAAGAAACAATACGAGGAATGAAATTAGATTTGGCCTAGGTAATTGTCTACTTTGACAGCTGGCACTCTAACTCTTTCTCTTACACTCCATTCGGATTAATTACACCTGAGACACCAATTTAATTAAGACTAGTTTTCCTCCAAGTAGTTCCCTACCACTAATACTAATATACTAAATTACACTACAAAGGACAAAGAGTAATATGCTGGGTTCACCACACTTGATGGATAATCGCATCTCGGATGTAGACTCCATTTATCGTGTGCTAGTACACAACACTGAGTAATTACTCAATGAAAGGAACTGCGTCAAACGATCGTTAATTTTCCTGTCTATAAAAATAAATCTCATTTGTCACCAGAATAAGTCCACACACCACAAATATTATCTGTTTACTTAATTGAATGCTGAAGAAAACAACAATTTGGTCACGATCGCATAATATTCATCTGATAAATCTTGCAAAATAAACCCAACTCTAAATCTAAATCCTTTTAATGACCTCACAATCACAATGCAATGAAGAACATTTATTTTTTTAAAAGAGAAAGACAAATTTAACCTGAGAAAGCAATATTTTATTTTAACGTGTTCACATCACACCATCATGTATAAAAGACTTTATGTTTCAAATTATTAGAAATCGGAGCTTCGGACTTATATTCTCATGTTTTTCTTTTTATTGGCTTCTTTTCTACTCCGGTATATAACCCTTAATTAATTCCACTTCGTTAATATTCTACCTAAAATTACGTCTTATTTTAATTATGATGCTATAAACGCAGATGAGAAAAACACATCAATCAAGAAAGAATTGTTCATATGCATAATTTCTGAATTTGGTAGGGTAAATCAAAATGATAGTGTCAAAACAGTAAACATCTAATTAAGAGTTGCCTAACATCCAATCACATTTAATTTATGCATAATAAGTGACATGTCTGCGTAGCATGTAATTAGCAGAGAAAGAATCATCAGAAAATCTTTAGAGAGCTGTACTTTGTATTTAGTATTTTCTTATCCTATTATTAGATTATGGTGCTGTGCTGAGTATAGTAGCTCTTTATTCTTAATAATTATTGTAGATCTTACTATGCGAAATTTTTCCGGAGACTCTATGTGGTCTTTTTGTCTGTAAATATGAAACGATCTCGTTATGATGAGTGTTTTGCGTCCATAAAGCGCAATGACGTCATGTCGTATTCTCAGAATAATTTCAAGGATCAAAGTGATTATAATCAATGTCTTTGCTCCTTTTACATGATATTTCATACCATACAGTATTAAGCTAAAGTGCATGCATGTGTGTCTAATGTAAATGTAACGTTAATTTATAATAGACAAAAAATAATATACACATTTTAATTTACAAGACAAGGAAAATACTTAGCTAAATAGCCATCAAAATACTTCAAGCTGGCTGGGACTCTGTAATTTTACGAATTACCATAAGGACTCAATCATCAGCAACGAAGATAATTTGTTTATTATCTGAAGCCATCAACTTTCAGGAACTTTCACAAAAATACTTTCTCTGAGTTAGCCATGAAAGATTTTTTTAATAGATTTTGTATAGAGGATTCTATGATAGATTTTGTAAGCCAAACTGCATGTTGTTAAAATTATTTAAGTGTACATGTTGATGAAAACCGGTAAAATAATCCCTTGCAATTTTTAAAGGTATTTACTGACATAAAGGGCAATGTCTTCAGAAATATTCTTATCTTTAAGTTGTAATAAAAAATTGAAGTTAACATGTCAGAGCTGAAATTTTGAAACGGGTTTACCACGAAATCTAGTATAAATTTAGTAATAAAAGGATTTTAATAGAGCTTTAATTGAAAATATACCATTGTGGTCCAGTGTATTATGTGGAAATTAGTGTAATTATAAATCTTTTATAGCTTTTAAAGTTTTAAAAACAAGTCAGCTGAGGTTATCATGCACTAAAAGCAAATTATCTTTTGCGCTCTATTAATAATTTAATTTTCGAATCGTGAGGTAATCTAATATTGACAAAGATCAGCATTGTATAGGGTACAAATGTAGTACTAACTACTATTGTCAATCAAGAGTTAATGGTTTAGTTTAAGTAAGGCGAAATTAGAAATGACACGATGCGAGGCTTAAATTAGAAAATAAACCACATCACATAAATACTAGGTTCTTAGTTCTTAACGCATAAATCTCATACGAAGAATTTCTTGAAGAAAATAAAGAAGAAGATTCAGTTTTAGAGCTAAAATATCGTAAATAAAATTTCAACTCGCGTAGAACAATTGCATGTCAAAAAGTTGAGTCAATAGCCTCGAAAGCAATGGCATTTCTAGTAATATCAAAGTTTAATCTTAATTTTTTTAGTGATTGGTGCTGTAAAAATATTTATTGATTCATTTTTATTTTGGAATGAAGAATTAAGTTTATAATATGATAAGCAATAGTAAGCAGACTGGCAGACTCGCTGGTTCATTACATTAATTAATACATTTCCCTGATATACATCTTGAGATAACATGTATGAAAAAGTAACAAATGCAGTTAAAATATTTTGAAATGAAATTAGAATATGAAAATTAATTTGTCTGATTAGGGTAATTAATATGATTATGATGAATACGATTATAAATCAAAACGAATCAAGAAATATTGAAAGAAAGCTTCTCATTCCGTGTTGACTGACTATGAATGAATCATTAACAAAGCAGACACAGGAATAATTGGTCCTATTAGTATCAAACTTCTAGCATGTAACAAAATAGTTCTATGTATATTGATACGAAAACTAATTAAAGCTTTATATTATAGTTTGCATTTGCAAGCACTGTTGGGAGAAACCCATTAGTGTTAATGTAACTTAGATGACTATAATATTACTAAGAACAAAGAACAGAACGTGATATATAAATTTAAAAGGCCAACAAGGGAGATACATTGCCTTTGTATTGATCATTTTACGTGGGTATTAGACACTTTTAATTGCCAGCCTCAATCGCAATCGGCTCTATTAACTTGCAGCTTCCTTATAGAAGTAGCACATACTCATATTACACCACTCTAGCAGAGATTGCTACTAAGCGTTTTGGAAAAGGCCTCATGAACTAATTGACTAAACCATAGCTTATAGAGTGGAGAAAATTGTAGTTCTTTAGTAATTAGAGGAGAGTATGAAATGAAGTTAGAGAAATAGTACGGATTTGAATGTACCTAAAGATAATGTTATTTTAGTGCAAGCTGATGAAAATATTACGGTTTGAAAATAGTCTTTGACTTGAAACTCAACTTGTAAACTTGATTTTGATTTTTACATCCATGATAGAACTTAAATTGTGAAGTTGATTGATTTACACTGTCACAGTGTTCACATCAATCAGCAAAAATTCATTTTAAAGAATTATTTTACAACCCACCAAATAATGTGTAACATGACTGAAATCAAAACGAATAGATTCCGTCGAGAAAATTTTGAAATACTGATCAGATCCTTGTCTCAACTCAATCATCGATAAATGATAAAAAATAGTCTACTTTTTTGGAACCTATAAGTTGGAAACTATGTACGAATAAGCAAACGGAGTACCACAACCACAACACAATGAGAAAAAAATGTAGAGTAAGCTCTATCCACCTATTGTATTGAATAGTTCAAGAGCTACTTAAACTAAAGATAATTTACAAATTCAGGATCTTCTTGACTCGAAGATCTCAGCCGTCCTCAGTCTCATCTGATGTACCCAATATTATATTATTTCTTACTTTTAGGGTGTCAAACGACGCATTCTAATCAGTAATGCTTTATAGTTAATAATTATTCTACGTTATTATATTAATGTAATGGATCATCTTTATTCTCTATCATTACTTAAGATTCTTACATATAATATATTATACAAGACTATGAATTTTGTTAAATGTCTTGCAATGCCTAAGTCATAACATAAGTTATTCCAACTTTTATTACTGTTAATATTAGTATGAAAATCAAAGCTATAATTATCTTTGCTACGTGTCCATAATATTATTTTGCGTTGTATTATTATTACCTATTATAATGTAGTCAAGTCCTCAACAAATATCATTTATGGATATTATGAAAATATTACCAACTATTTTTGAAACAAAAATGCCAAGGTAAAAAAACTAGGGTAAAATGAACTGTCTCAATTTACAGTTACAGCACGTAGAAATTTAAAGGTGCATTGTTGATTTTCTGTATACACTTATTATACGAATAAAAATGTGTTAGACTTAGATTTAAATTTATTTTGTTTTTGGACTAGAAACTCTGGTATTTTTATTCTCCGATAAACACTCATGTTACATACTTTAAAACATCATTTTGTGTTAGAATTTTCCATTCATTTTGCGCAGCAAAAAGTTCCAATTATGAAGAGATAAGACACAAATGAATGGATTATGAAATGGCAAATGGTGTCATTATTATTATGATTTTTCTTAGTTATTGTAATCAAATCGGAAGTTGAACTTGTTTTTCTCTTTGACCCATTCATCAAATGAGCTGTCTTGTTCTGGGCTGAAATAATTCCGCCAGTCGCCTACTTTTCCTTTCCTCATAAATTGCGCTTCATTTTTTTTCCTAATTCCAAGATCATTCCAATGTTCATAATTTACAGATGGATTTAATGCCATTTTTTCGAATTTGGTGTGATCAACAATTTTCAGTATTTCTTCGTATGTTAACGACTTTTCCAAAAATGCAGCTATTTTCTATAAAAATTCAAACACATTTTTTATACAATGCAATACAATATAATTTCATTAATGCAGACATGTTGCTTATATTCACAGAATTTTGCATCAAGCTCTTACCTGAACAGTTTCAGCTGGACTCTTTTTTAATTCTTCAAATGTTAATATAAGAACGTTAGGGTCATCTTTTTGTTTTAGAAAACTCTCGATATGATCAAAAAATGGACAGAATGGGACTGAAATATTAGAAATGGAATTATTATAATCATGCCCAACAAAAATGCACATAAGTTTTAAAAGTTCCGATAATTTAAGAGATATTCATGCATACCTTGGTCATTTTCAAATTTTTCCAGAAACTGATCAAATGAACCTTCATATCCTAAGAAGGACAGCATGCGGGCAAAATGATAGTATGAAACAGCAGTATCCTTAGGATTTCTAGTCATGTAAATGATCTTTGCTTGGTCAGCATTTTTTGGGAGAAATGAATAAGGAAGATGCGTCTTTATCAACCGAGGAGATTTCATTTTATCAACAGATTTTACACCTGGATATGGATACTCTAAGAAGGGAAACCGATCTTCCAAGACACTGGCCTTTGCCTTATCAAAATCCAAGTTGTTTTTGATTAGGTATACGATCTCCTGAACCCATGTTGTACCTTCAAATAAAACAAAATACATTGAACTGGACATGCTTAACAATATTTATTGATATTGCTAACATCATATAAACTTCTACACTAAATTGTCATTTCTGATTTCACTTATTTGAAACCATGTCGTATAAATTATAAATTTAATTACCCGTCTTTGGAAAACTTGCAACGACAACGTCATCCGGTTTAAGTGTCATTTCGTTTTGAATGTACTTCATTGTCCCATCTGTTACCATACTTGTCGGCACTACAACCTTAGAAGATCCATCTACACTCTGAACCTCACAGAATGTATTATATGATCCAGAAAATAAATTATCCCTCGGTAAAAATTTGACATCCTTAGTTATCTCTTCCAAAGCTTTTTGTTTCTTATGCCTTGCCCAAACTACAGTTCCCAGTATTGATGAAAATGCAACAGTTGACGCTATCTTTTTAAGCCATTTAATTCTGGCCTGTCGAGTCTCAGCATTTTTTTCATATTCCTCATGTTTGTCTTCATCATATCCTCCGTAGTCTTCACCAATCGGCACAATACCTTTAGATCGACGGTTTGTGACTTTTAATGGCTTTATTTGCTCGCCATCTCGACACTTAGTTGTTGAAAATTTACTGTTTGTAGATAATACACCAATTAATTGGATTGAAGAAGGCCATTTTCGACTGTCTTTTAAAAATCCATGCCCCCCACAAACAGGACCTACATTTAAATCCACAAATAAATATTTGAAATTTCCATTAACTACATAGAAAAACAATAATTTTCTATGCATTAACTAAAGAACACAAACATATTTCTTCACTCATCTTCAGTATTCACATATACCTAGATCTTTAATACTGTAGTTAACTACTAGTGAGCTGGTTCCAAAGTTGTAGCGCAACAGCAATAACGATTGCACACACGTCTCACTACCAAATGTAACTCGAACGCCTGCAATGATGAATGAGAATAAGAATACACAATTTCAAGGGAAGGGCTTCATTGGTTTGAAATTAAATAGGCAGCGGCACTGCGTAATTACTAACGTAAAACTTACTGTTGAACCTGTTTCCCAGACCGAAGAGAGTAGGCCTCCACGACGATGATAATCGTCCACAAGCTCCACAAGAAAAGGTCATCATAGTTGACTCGAAATTTAATTAGGTAGGTTATTATTCAACTACACTGACTGCGTACTGCAAAGCAAATAAATGGCAATTATAATTATGTATTATGATAAATATTCGATTATACACGAATGTGGAATGATCCATTCCAAAATTGTATATTGCAATGCAAAAATAAATTCATAAGTCAAGTCAAAAGTAGTACAGTCAGTAACAGAACATATTTTTATGTTATGTAGTCTGTTGTGTTGTCGTGCTGTCGTCACCAACATTTAACATAACTGAATGAATTGTGAATTGCAAGGTAGTAGAAAACTTCAAACGAATTGATTGAACCGAACCGAAAAACGTGTTATCAATCAGGTCACTTCACACTTGTCAAAAGAACATTTTAAAATTTGTTATCCCGATGGATGGTCTGTCTGTGGTCACGGATGGAAAAAACTGATGCAGACTTGTCTCATTTTCTTGATTGTTGTCGACCGACTGGGATATTGATCACCCGACTTACCTCACTCACACTTCGAGTCGTGAATAAATGTTTAGAAATATGAAATAAAGTTGCAATAAACAATAAATAAAAATATGCAAATAAATAAATGAAGAGTTGAACCGACAGCTTTTACCGCCTTTATACTTTCAATAGAATTGAGATGTTCACATAAAATTGAGAAAAAGAGAGTCGCCTGATAAAATGAAATTGCTATAATATTCCGCGTCAATATTTTTACTTTGTTCTGTCCTTAATAAATATGCAATGCCGAATGAGATGCGATATATGTCTTACCGTTTTTCTGATAAGCCATGTGCCTATCTCGGGTACGACAATTATGATGACGTTAGGAAATAAATCTCTGATGAAAAAGGAGGAAATTTCTTTAAAATGTTCAAAGAATCATCAGTTGTGGATATCATCATGAATATTTGACATTCGGTATATAGTAATTCGTTTCACGTTTTCATAGTATGACTTGATAACACTTTTGTGATTTGATTGGAGGTTAAAATATTAATCATGAAATGTAAGGAGGGGTACACAATTCACAATTGCATAATATTTGCAATTTTAAAATGTGACGGTTTATATGAATTCGTATGTGTGTGAATAGTTGGTAGTGTTAGTGTGTAGTGTAAGTGTAAAGCATAAAGTGTTACAAACATTGCACATTGTCGAAGTTGGAGTAGGAGAACGTTTAACCCAGGAGGGATTTAGGAAATAAGATGAAATTGCATTACGTAGGTGCTCGACACGCTCATTAGAAAATGTTGTAACCAACAATCCCCTTCAATTCTTGAGGATTTTCAGTAATTAAAGCAATTATAGTATATAAAGCATAAAGTGTTGACTTGCAGAGGAAAAATAAATGGTAATTTTCCAGAATAAATTCAGTCTATCCACTGTGCACTGTCTGCTATAAAGAGTGACTATCAAGACTATCAACTACAAACTATTGACTATAGAGTTATTTCCCTCGCTCCCTGTCAAAACACAAAATTAAGAGATTTAATTTGTAGGTCCTTAGAAGGCTAGTGTGTCAGTATTGTACAAAATATGCTACCTTTTGCCTTTTTGATTAAGATTTTCAAAACCCCATCAACATTTTTCATAAACCATAGTGTCCTTTATAAATTATTTCTAATCTCATATTCTCATGCACAGATCACAGTACAGCAGTACAGTTATACACAGCTGTAATCCTGTAATTTAGGCATTATTGACAAGAGGACCCTTTTCCATAACATTATGCATTTTACTGACCATTAAAATACAAAATACACAGTTCCATAGTCAATAGTTCATAGTTTGTAGTTTGGAAGATAGGTGATAGGAAGCAAACCTTAGCACTCAGTTTTAGTAAGTACACACCAGTCCACAGTCAGTGACCAGACAGACATTTTAGTGCATTCATCATTGTGCATTGTGTGTGTGGAGACTGGAGACCAAACATGGATTGAACATTAATTGAACTTGAAGTTGGTCATGTCCTAAACTATTCACTATTAGTCCCTGCCATCAAGACGAATTTAGTACCGTCAAAAACTTGAAAGAAATACATAAAGTCCACTCCAAACTTGTGGTTGCCGCCGGTCGTCTCGCTTTTCGTGTTGTGCAGCATTAGCAGCACTGCACTGGGCACTGCCGCCTTGTTGGTTTTTGGGTGAAACTTTGAACTTGTAAAAGTCTGCCTGGATTGAGTCGCATTGAGCGAGTGTCAAGAGTCAACATCGTTATTTCTACCTACAACCTAACATTGAACATGTAACACACTTTTCAACAATCATCTTATTGTTGTACTACACTTTTCCTAGTGTTTTGGAGTCGCTTTTTAATTTGTGCATAGCCATACTGCATACAATTCAAAATTGTCTTAAATCTGTCAATTAATCATAGAAAGTAAATATGTGGCATCAGAAGTTCACGATTAT
>JAQFZZ010000982.1:0-13229 GCA_034696405.1 Isotoma caerulea
ACTTGTACATTTTATATTTAATTATCTGGCCCTATTTATTTATAATATTTTATCTCGGAGGTGAGGGAAAGGGTGGATGGTCCTAGACCAACGGCTCTTCGTCTCCAGCGTAGGGTTCATCAACCGCCAAGGAAAGGGCGCTGATCCTGTCGGCGAGACCATCAACCTCCCTCTGCTGCTCCTCCTGGGCGTTGGGGGCTCTTTCCATCATTTCAATGGATGGAGCAGAGGGGAGTGGTCCTCGTCGACGGGGTATAACCCAAGCGAGTCGTCGCAGTCGCAGACGACGGAAGCAGCGTCCCCAAGGTCCTGTTGGAGGGGTGGGTGGTTCTCCACGCTCAAACCCACCGAGCCGCTCCCCCCGTGCTCGCTCCACACGATCCACTACCATCTGCTTTATTTTGGCATAAGCCCACAGCCACAAAAATGCACCACCTACTGCCAACCCCACGCCACCTAAAAAGTGAATTCAATTTTATAATTATTTATTCGTGTACTATACATACTATCACACAATGCCAAATAAGAGCGGAGGCTAATAAATGTATATAATAAAAATAATAAGGCTTAATCATAATAATTCTTTACATTGAATTTAGTATGGCAGGCAAAAATTATAAAAAATGGGCCAGGAAGACCCCGAAGAAACCCCTATGGAAGCTATCCAATACGGATTATTAATTCTTTAGGCAAATTGGGTATTAATTATTGTTAGAGAAGCTTCTTGACGGAGTTTAAACTAATTTCTTCGTCACAGGGGGGGGGGTTCTTTCTTTCTATAACACTATGTTATACTGAAACATTTTATGCTTCAAAGTTGTTTGGATTTCATTTTAAGTAGAATTTCTTCCTATTTACAACTTTTTAAAAGTTTCTATGATTTTCCGTTTTTAATACTTTCCCAAAAGTAGAATTTTCCAACCAACTTGAAGGAAGAAAACAATCATTTTTATCTTAAAAGTTTTAAATACTTTTATAGAGGAGTAAAAAATGAGTTCAAAATCAAATGAGAACTGTTCAGATTTTTCGAATGCATTGGAAAAAAAAGTCAAGTCCCATGGTCAGAGTTGAATCGTAAATTCAAAATTCTGACTAAGAACAGCCAGAATATTAATAATAGACCTTTGCTTCCGATACCTTACAGCGACAAGATACAAATGGAATCATCTTATAATATCAATGCTTCAAAGGGTCTTATCATGTAACTATCCCTATGCCTATAATGATTCTAAGACTACAAAAAGTATAAAGGAAGATCTCTCTACTGTGTACTGTGGTAATGGTCCGTAGTAAACAGTAGAGAGATCATCCTTTATACTTAACACGTTTTTTATTTTAAAAATATTTTTAAAAAATCTTACCCACAATCCACGGTCCATCGTTTTGGTCCAACTGCAGGGGGGGTGGGAGGGGGGATGGGAGTGGGCAAAAGTCGACCATCGGGGGTTCGACAACTGTCGAATATTCCCCAATGGGTAGGGAAGAACGATCGGCAACGCAGTACGTACTGCCGTTACCCAGTTTTCCCCAAACTCCCCCTTCCCCCAGACACCTTCCACAACTTTCAGCGATCACACTGACCACACCCATCTCTTTTTTAAAAAAAATCTTTTATTTTTTTTGAAAAAATTTGACTTTTTTTCTCTTTAGAAAAAAAACGTCTGCCAAATGCAAGTACGCAGGGAAAATTAAAATTTCCCACACGATGACACTACTCTATGTTTTTGTCCTTGCATATTGATTGACTTCTTCTCGTTTAATTTTTATCAGTTTTTTGTACTTAAAAGCTTGAATAAGAATTAAACGGGAAGAAGTCAATCAATATGCAAGGACAATTCCCTTTGAGCAATTTTTAGCACGGTCTGAGTATAAATATTGTTAGGATTAAGAATAATTACTGTTAAAGATGTCACCTTTCCTAATTTTAATTTTTTTTTAATTCTTTAAATGGTTTGACTAAAGAAATTGAAAGATTTAAATAATTTCAAAATGTCAATGAGTTTAGGAAAGTGGCTATGTATTTATTGAAGTAAGGTTTGTAACAAGTATTTTCGAAAAACATTTTATGCTAAGTGGCTTTCAAAATATAAATGTGATCCTAAAAGTAAGATTTAAGGTATTTTCCTAAAATGGCCATATGAATGAGTGCAAATATTGCGATTATTGGTCTAATTGTTTGTACCATAAATTTAAATATGCGTCACAAAAAGCAGATGTGAATGTGAAATCAAACACTTTATAAATAAATTACAAAAAGACAACCAAAAGAATTCGAGACAACTAATCATTTTTATTTGACAGTCATAATAAGTAATTCAATCATGAATTGATGATGGCAAAATTTTGAACATAAAAATTCGAATTGTATTTGGCTAACATTGTTGTAACACTTTTGATTTTTTGAAACACGCTCAATACCCTTGAAATTTCTAGCTTTTTGTAACGAATACATTCGAAAATATATTGAAATTGACTTGATATTAAAATTGTATAAAATATATTATAATCAACCTTTTCTTTATTTTAGAAAATGGAACCAAAACCAAATTCGAAACTTATCCTCAATACTCGCGTTTACAAAAAAGTCTATTTTGTAACCGGGTATTGGGGTTTGTGTAAGAAAACTGGAAAAGATCAGATGATAGGCACGACAACGCATCAGAGTTATTCCGTCACCAAAGACGGAGAAAAATTCGAGTAAGAATACATTTTTGAAAAGAATCAATATACAGTTAGGTAAAAAAATTGTAATTTGTTTTACAGTAAAATACACAAAGAGACGGAAATATGCATGTTACCGGATTGCAATGTCTACAAGCAATTCCGAAGTACATTAAAAATTAAATACTTCAAGTATTGCCCCCATCAGCGAGCGCTTAGGGGCACTATTCAGTATCACAATATGGAAAAGCGGACCTGTGAAGGGGAAATCATGGACCCGTTTGCAGATAAGCCGGTTGAACATTTAATTAAACCCTGCCCTTTTTGTCTTAAGGAGGAAGAAAAGGAGCAATTTCAACAACAAAGAGTTAACGCGATCCGTGAAGAAGAAAAATCGCGTCAACTGGAATTTATGCGATCTGAACAAGATGAAGCAGTGGCTCGTTGGGTTAAGCAGTCGGGTGTTTTCTCTGATGGACAACGTAAGTTTAATAACGATTTTAGCTACAAAAAAAAGAAATTATGTATATTTATTTAAATTAGAAATTGATTTGGGATATTATTATAGAGTTTCAAGTCGACAGTTTGGTTCCAATTCCAGACGATATAAACAAAGTGGTCCTCGAGTTAGTGGGAAATTCTGAGGAAGGAGAATGCGACTTAAGCAAAAATCCAGAATGTAAGTATAAAAAATTTATTATTATAAAAAAATGATCATTTAAAAATTTATTAAGATTTCAAAAAACTAATTCTTTTATGATAAATTTCAGCATCGGACTTCAAAGCTCTTTTCGAACCCCCATGTCCATTCATACCAGGGACCGAATTGCATGCAATTCGAGAAGATTTGGATAAGGACAGCGACAGTGAAAGTGACACCGTTTCTGACGAGGAGCCAAAAAAGAGTATGTATTTAACTATTTATGTCAAAATATTTAAAAAATAAAGGCAAAGTTTACATTCTTATACTAAATTAAATTCATTCAAATCTCTATATAAGATTCCGCTATTTGGGCGTATAAAAACTTCATTCTCCCTGAGGCTGAAGAAAGTAGCGGCGAAGAAAGTGAGCAGAAGATGGAAGACGACGATGATGATGATGAAAGTACCTCATGGACGGATACAGATATCGATTCATCTGATGATAGTGACTTCACTTACGAGGAAAGTGAAGAAGAAGAAGAAGTAAAGCGTCCAATGAGAAAGAAGCGAAACACTCGTTTCAATTAATTTCGTAAGTTTATTATTAAATTCTTATTTTACATTTTATAAAAAATTATTTGTAAGGGTTTTTGAAATTAAAAAAGAATCAAAGTTAAAAAAATGTGGAATTAAAAAAGTTTTAAAAATTTGTAGTATCATCCCTGTCATCACCAAGCGGGGTCATCTCGTAGCTGTTTAAACGTAAGTGTCGGTTTGTATTCTTGTATTTTTTATAGATGTAAAATCCCGTAACAAGTAGCATCAGTAACAAGATGCACAATAATAAAATTCCTAGTGCACCTGCAATATATAAAAAAATATTTTATTATTTTTTAATTAATAAATTAACCCTTTTGCTGGCTTTCAGGGTGATGCCACGTGGATTTAAATTGGCTTGTATTTGTTCTTATTTATTTGTGTTTTGTGTTTTTTATTCATACAATTTATTAAAATAGCATCTTACCAAAACTTGTGCTTTCACTCGCAGGTGTTGATGGTGAAGGAGGCTGAGGGCAAAGGCTTTCAAATCCTTTCACTACTATCATCTCGATGGGTGTGGTGGTTGAAAGTGGAATTGTGGTTGTACAAGTCTCTTTCCCATCGAAATAAATTACAAATTTGCACATTTCGTTAGAAATACAAATTTTGCATGTCTCGTTTAAAGTACACATTTTTTTGTGACTTAATTAGATAGGATAAAAATAAATAGAATAATTTTAGGCAGACCAAGATTAAATAGATTGCGTAGATTGTAGTTGGTGTAAATAGTTAAATCTTGAAAATCATAAAGAGGGAAAGAAGTACGAGTCTCGATAATGAGTCATTATCTTTACTCGAGTTTTTCCCTTCTTGTATCTTGAGCTTGCATATATCATACTTTGCATATTAATTTCATCTTTTTGTTAGACAGTCTCATTTTTCTCCAAATCATTAATTTTCAAAACCAATTCACAGAATGAAGCAGTTACTTTTTTTCCTCGTCTTGTTAACAGTGACGGTTGGGCAGGTGGACAGTTGTTCTGAATTTGAAAACTGTCCAGTATGCACCAAACAAACCACCTGCCAGTGGTATGTTACCACTGTTGGATCTTTTTGTAATGCCCCACTGTCACTTCGAGGGGTCATTGCACATTTTTCCGACCATCGGAGATGTCCAGGTAAAAGCATTTAAGTAATAAATCAATCAGAATTATATTTTTCAATAGTAAATAATAATGACTTGTTCTTTTCAGGAGGTTCTCGTGCATCGAAAGGGTCTGGAATTGATCGTAATCATCATCATCTTCACCAACACAATGCTAAATGTAAGTCAATGTAATCAGAATGCGTTTTATGCGTTATTATTAAAAATATTATGCATTATCACAAAAGCAATGTGTTTTTAATAGAAAAAGCATTTATACAAAATGAAACAATCTGAACATTTTTTTATTTTATAAATAGCGGATGTCCGTAATGCTGATGTAAACACGCCATTGGACAATAAACCAACTCAGCGTCCCTTTCGGCAACGGGGTAAGGAATAAAAAAAATTAAATTCATTAAATAAATCAACGACCACGCATTGAACTATTCAAATGCCAGTTTTTTCTAAATGTAATTTATAGAATATGCTTTGATGACAACGGAAAGAATCACAACCGCCACCACCACCACAACCACTACAACGCCTTTACCAGTTGTCAATAAAAGTAAGTGCTTGTATTGATATTGTTTTCATGATAATTTTTAATTAATAGCATTTTAGAACCGTTGCTTTTTAATGTTTTATATTGAATCCAGTGGTGAAAAGCCCACCGAGAATTATTAAAATTCAAGTGAATCATTTAACCACTGAGTCACCTCCACCCTCGTCTACTCGTCTAGCAACGGTTGAAATTCCGACTCCCACACCTATTATGACTTATCCCACCGAACATTCAAGCTCATCAGCTCCCTTTGTTGAATATGCACCTGTCTATTATCAAACAACTACGGCTTTGCCTGCGACCTTTAGCCAAGGTCCTTCTTCCACCCCTACAACTAGCTTTGTTGATGATGATGATGCAATGAATAATGCGATTGATGTGATGCCAAATCCCTCGGTGGAGAAATTTTTGAGTAAGTGTAAACATTTCAATTTTTTTTGATTAAATGAAAATTTATTACAAAAGGTATTTATACTTTTTTTGGGGTTTTTCGAAATTATATTTACAAAATGTTTTGTTATTAAATATAGATATTCGACAACACATCTTAGAGGACTTTTGTCGTACTCATGCAAAGTACGATCAGATGCGAAATATCTTTCGCGGCAACCGTGTTAGAAAATTTAACATGAATCGAAATATCAGAAGATGCATCCGTATGATGCAAAAATAATTTTGTTCTTGCTTTATATACATAAGAGTTATAATTATTAATATTATCATTTCTTATATTTAAAAATTACTGCTCTCATTACTTTAAATATTGTATTATCATATAAATTTCATACAAAAATTATAATTTAAGTACACAATTGGATGTTGTCATTAATACTATTAAGAGTTAAAATAAATAATATATTGAAGTATTGCATGTTATCATATAAATTCTAAAAGTATACAATTGGATGTTGTCATTAATATTATATAATAGTTAAATAAAAAATATATTGTTAAAGGTTTATCGACCATAACATAGAGGAATAGACTAGACTTTCAATACCAAATATATACAAAAAATCCAACATGACTCTGCAAGACAATTAAAAGTCAGGTTGTACCCTGTACAATGCATTGTCGAGTTTTAAAATGCTTACTTCTTCCCTATTAAATTGGATCATTTGATCATAGGTAAGATATTTGTAATTTACCTGTTCAATGTTCTCTTCAAGTTGATGTTGAAGAGATTCCATCTCTTCAATATCGTCTCGAAGCTGAGGGATTCGTTTTTGGGAATCCCCGTGTTCTTTTATTTGTTTGAGTTGAGAAATTTTTTCGCTTATAATACGAATAGTATTTTCTAGGCAAGGGTTAATCTTCCCCAACTCAACCACCTTTTGAATGTAGAGTTGCTTTCGCAACCCTTCATCTAACAGATTTGGTAATATTTTAATTAATTTTTGACACTCATACAAGGTGAGATGAATCTCCTGGTACGACTTTAGGCCAGAGCGTTCGACAATACCAACCGCTACACGGTTGCTGCTGTCAAACTCACTTACCATAATTTTTTTGTTGCCAATGTTTTGACAAATAGCCCCTCGTGAACTGTATGCCCTTGGTTGAAGCATAATATCACTTAGGGTTGGAGGCATCATTTTATTGTCAAGGTCCTCAAAAAGCGGACCATTCAACATAGACTGGAGAGGATATTCAAGTCTAGAATTAAATAGTGCTGGACCACCTAACCCTGCATAGGGAATTTCGATTTCATGCTCAACATGTGGCTGATTAACCTGTGGTGGTGGTGGTTGTGAGGGAAGCTCTATCTCAACCCCAAGTATTTCTTCTGGTTCCACGTGCAAAGCACATGGAACAAGGGGAGATTTTACAGCTCTGAATGCATTTTCTGAACTCATGATGAAACCATAGGCCTTATCCATTTCTACATCAGAGTTGGTAGCCTCTATTTCTTCTTCATATTGTTGTTCTTGAGAAGCTCCTTCATTATCAGAAGGAGTTTCTTGAGATACAACATGAGTAGCAGCGGGTGCATCATCCTCATCATCATCATCATGTTTTGATAATGGAGATGGTACACCACACTCATTATGATCGGAAGAATCTTCTTCTTCTTTTTCCTCTAGCTTTGTTTTAGAAAGAGAAGAAGATTCTTGAGACAAAACTTCTTCTTCTTCTGAAGAAGAAGAAGCTTCATCTCGTTCAACCTGTGATGAGGCATTCCTTGTTAAAACACCAAGAATCTCAAAGTCAGAATCGTCCGAATCCATAAAATGAGTTTTTAGTGTCTGTTTAATAGATGCTAACCTCTTTGGAGTATTTTCTTTGTCATCATCATTATCAGATGATAAAATGGTCATTTTTCTTTTCTGCCTACGACAGTCTTTTATTTCTTTCGACACTCTAACTTTCTCAGATTTCTCTTTTGCATTTTTGACTTTTCTTTCCCTATCAATTTTCATCAACCTTTCCCCATCTGATGGAGAATGGCGAGATGGTGGTGGTGGTGTTGTATCTCTAGCTTTAAAATAATTCACAATTTTTCCATTACCATTTTTCCACGAACTAAGAGCATTTTCAGCTCCGTTCCTTTTGGTGATTTTTTCACCATAAACCAATTTTGCTGGAGCTAACACACTTTTCTTCTTTGGTGGTGATGGTCCGGGTGGAGGGGGAGATGGGGTCAATCTCGGAGCTGGTCCTGGTTGCGGCTGCTCCTCTTCTATTTCCTGACGCGCAATCAAAACATGCCCTCCAAGATTGGTCACACAGTTGTAGAAGTCATTGTACCACATCCCCGGCAACAACTCAAGCATTATGGGAAACTCCCGTCGTCTTTCAGTTTTCTTGGCTATTAGCTGAGATTCGTGCCCAAGCTTATCCCACTCATATTTTGGGAGCCAAGTTGGTTTAAAATCTCCTACCTCTTGTTCATCATAAAAGTTGACATTCAAAAAGTCAAGAGGGGCAAGCTCAACTTTCATTGCTGTAATGAAAAAACAAAATAGACTTTTAACTCAACTAGAATCTGATTTTTGTTTCCCTGAAAATTTCGCAAAAGATTTTCCAGACTTTTAAACAAAAAAATCTCACCTTGTCTCAATTTTCTCCCTTGGAGTTTACTTGGAGCAAGCTCAGTTGCTCGGGCAGGTAGTTCATTAATATGAACTTGGATGGTCCTTTGGGTTATCATTCGATGACCCCCTGGTGGTTGGTACGCCTGAGGAATTTGAGCCGGAACTCTATTGGCTTGAAAATAAATTTAAATTGATTATTTTGAGTTAAAACAACCTAACTAAATAGAATACTAAATTAAACTTATGCTGAGTTAAAATGTTTAAATGTTTTTAAAAAATTTACCTTCATCTTCAGATGACTCATCGTTAATAAGATTAGACGCGTTTGAATCATCCGAAGAAGTTTCAGCTTCGTCGGAACTTCCGACCTCAACAGCTTTCGCCTCAAAATCGACAAACCTGGACATTGTAGATTTGGTTGTAATAGATGAGAGTGTTAAAAGTTTAATGTTAACCCGATGAAAGAGAAAGTAGGAATGAGAGCTCCAGGACTGGTGACGCTTTCTTTTTGTGTGAGTCAAAACTCGGTTGTTAATGGGTTGAGCTGCAAATGCAGTTCAACCCCTTCACACAAAAGTTGAATTATTCGATGTATCAAATGCTGAGCCTCTTGAACAGAGACATATATCATATTCCCTTGATAAGTACCACTATTTTTATACAGTCCAATATAGTAGGGTCCTCTAGGACCAGCTGTGTATCTGCTTAAAGTCACAGATTGAATCCACTTCCAATGTAGCTTATGAAAGTTACGTAGAACTTGACTTTCTAACCGTTCCAAAAAATCTTTATAAAAAAATCTAAGTTGATCAATATTATTTTCACAATTTTCTTGTCGATTAATGCATAATTTACTGAAATTCACAGGTTCAAAATAAATATCCACTTGCTTTTTTTTAATATCTACATATATTCCATCGTACTTGCTTTCTGCTTTAAACTTTTCAACATCCAATGTTTTAACACAGTCTTCCACATCGTTCACAAATTCTATAAGATGGTAAATTAGAGCTTGAGCTTCTCTAAGTGAAAGAAATATACAATTTCCAGACGTTGTGCCATGGGTTTTATACAATCCAATTTTTATTTCTTTACAGATTTGACACTGTTCAATTGCAGATTTTCCTATTGTTTTTACGCAGTTAGTAACTGCTAGTCTTATACTATTACATCTAAAACCACTATTTTTGTTGTACCAACTACCAAGTTTTTTACTAAATTCGTCAAACGTTTCAACTTGTAGAAATCTATTGTTAAATTGTGTGTCGTATGTATCTTCCGGTACTTGTAATTCGTTAAAATCAAATGGAGAAAATAAAATAGGTGTTGGTGGATAGTTCACATATGTATCGTAAAATGGTAAATTTTTTTGACGTGTATTTTTTTCCAATTGTTTTCTATGATTAAAAATCTGTCTCTTTGTTTCAAATAGAACAGTTTTACTAGATTTAAAAAGTATTTTAGGTTTCCCAAACGGAATTGAATAACTTGGACGGTTAGGGCTTTCCATGTTTTTATATGACGAGATGCTAAAGCCGAATGAGTCTTAAAAATAGATGTTGTTGCTTCTTTTTATTTTTTTTACATCCCCCCCTTTCATGAACCCTCCTTTTTATTGATTTAATGATTCACATTTTGCATGCAATGAAATAAATATTAGATTGTAATTCTTCCAAAGTTACATTATTTTTATTTAAAAACAACAACTTTATCATTTTTTACATACATATTTTACATCAAAGTTTCTTCACTTTCTTCGTATATAGTTTCATGAACCCCACTTCTAATACTATAATGACCAAATGGTTTTGTTAAGATTCCGTAAGGGGGGAGGAGGAAGCGCGAGTCACATATAGGAGTGAAAGCAACTTTTTCTTGCAAAATATTATACAATTGTAAATTTATACTTCTAATCATATGAACTTTAGTTTTGGAAATTTTTTTTGAGAACATCGTCTCTCTATACGTTTCATGATTAAAGGCTTTCATGGCACTGTATGCGACTCCCTTTGCCCTTAATTTCTCAGTCTTATCTGTTTTTAAGCTATACATTTTCTTTTTTATAATAATAACTTCTAATATGTTATCTTCTGCAGTTTCAGACTTGAGTAAACCTCCTTCACCTTTAAATTCTTGCGAGCTATACCCTGCAAACTCTTCCGTGTTTGGTAGGTAACTGAAATCCATGATGCTTTTTCCATTTAATTGCACACTTTTAAGTGCTTCAAGACCGTCTTCTACTTCCAGAGATATTAAAATTGAATCGGTATCCGAATAGGATAGTTCTACCTTATCTTTGAACTTTTCTTTAAAAGCGTAAAAAATACTATACAGATATCGTTTGCTGTTACAAAGTACTTGTGCACCGCAAAGGGTGTGGTTATTTATATACGCTTTTTTGCGCTTCATCTCAATCAAAACTAAGTTTTCATCGATAAAGGTTTCAGATTTGAAGTTGGGTTGTCTTATGAGCTCTTGAGCACGGATATGGTTAGTCGTAAGATGAAAATCTCTGTAGCGCTCAGTGTTCAAAAGCATTCGACCATAAAGTGCATTAAGAGTCAACTTTAGCGCTTGCTTGCGCGCAGGACAGTCTGTATTTGCGCGCTCTTTAATATTATCCAAAACAAAATCCCTAAGAAACGGTTTCTGAGTAAATTCCCAGATTGTATTAATTTGTTGAAGCTGGAGACCTAACTGAAGGGCTTGCTTTAATGATGGAAGAAATACCCAGTAATTCTTTTTATCGTAGAGGTTGCAAGTGTAGGTCTCTTTATTAAAAGATGACGACAAAAAAGGAAATTCTTCCATCATCTCTTTCTGAAGGTCAGATGCCTCAGATAAATTGATTATGAGCTTCTCAGGCAACGGTGGTAGTTCAGATAAATAATCATGTACAGAGTCAGGCACATGAACATTTACATTTAACAAAAATCCCTTTTCACCTTCCTCGTCTGTATTCATTACATTAAAATTCTCCATTTCTGCTGGGGTCATTTTTCTAAAGTCCCCCGTTGGTAATGGTTTTGAAAGCATAAAAGCATATAAAGAATTTACATCAAGTTGATAAATAAACTTTTGAGGTTTTGAAGAGTCGTAGCCGGGTTTTCCTTTGATATTAGCAACCATGTGGCGTCTATTGAAATGTACTATACCACCCCTTATCGAACCTTTTACTGCTAGGTATAACTCAGAGTCTTGAATAAAATGTAGAGTTTGTTTGCTTGAGCTCATCCCAACATTGAAACTAAAAGAAGAAAGTGATAAGTAATTTAAAGGGTCTGCATTATATTTTTGTATGCACTGTTTACGGTGAGACTGCATTACGTCACTAAGCAGTGCAACATCTAAAATATTATACAGTCTTAAAAAATCCCGAAGTTTTTTACAGTTGAACATTTTATATACTTTACACGCAATTTCATAGTCTTCTTCAGACGCTTCAGAATTTTTAATTAAGCTAAAAAACTTATCAATTGGAGGTAGTGTGTCATTTGGGATATCTAACGTTTGTGGCGTTGCATAATCATAACAAAACAATTGTTTAGATATAAGTAATTTGTATTGCTCTTTAGTGAGCCCTGGTAACATTTGGCGAGTTATTTTAAAATTGTTTAAATCGCTTTTTAAAGTGTCTGTACACTTTGACAAAGACATTGGCATATGACACATGCTGTCTATAAATCTAAGTTTATTTTCAATTTCTATAGTTAAATAATTTTCTGCTGTCTTTCCTACAACTTTTATGTCTTTAATACCTAATTTACTACATCCTAAAAATAACAATTTGCTATCAAATCCTCCCATATTGTGAGCCAAGCAAGTTAAAAGTTGTCTGCTTTTCAGGTTGAGATTGCAAGAGTTGTGTGCCGGTCCACGATACCTTAAAACGAAAAAAAAATTACTAGTACAAATAAAACTTTTGCAAATTGTTTTTCGAATTTCTAGTTTACCTTGCCGGCTCATAGAAGGCACTACTTGTCCCATGATAATGATGTCTACACTTCCTATTTTTAAATTCGTCTCTAATAAATTGTTCATTGTGATTTTTTTTTGCTTTGTCAATTGCTTTCTTCATCTTTTCTTTATAAAACAAATCTTCTTCTTCTACTTCAGGATCTTCAATTTCAATATCAACATATGCAACTTCTGATGATGAAATTGTCTCTTTACATATAATACAAGTATTATTATGTATAAAGTCTTGCCAATCAGCCGTGGTCATTTTCATAAATTTATTGTTTGCTGATACACTTTCAAGATGAACGTCTGCTAGTTTGAGCAGTTCTTGAATGATATGACTTTCTGGAGAAGGGCCATCATAGTACTTCCAAAAATCCACGTTATCATTTCCAACATACGCGTAAGAGTAACTTAAAGGAATATGTTTGGAAATTTTTTTGTATTTTTTAGATGACTTTTCTCTTTTGTCTTCTTCATCTCGTGTAAGTATTGGTTTTGCATATGTTTCAAAGTCAAACACAACATAGTTTGAATGTTTGATTTCGTTTCCTCCTAGTTTGTATTGAATTTCCTTTTCATTGGGAAATACAATTTTTTGTGCTGGATATTTTAAACACTCTTGTTTATGTATTTTTAGCAATTCTTCACACCTGAACGAGTTCAAACAGCTTTTGCAAAA
>JAQFZZ010000983.1:0-13218 GCA_034696405.1 Isotoma caerulea
AAGATGAATGAGATCGTACGCTTTGCCAACGGGTCAATTTTTGACAAAGACGAAAAAATAATTAAAATTATGTCAAATAAAGACCCGAAATATGCTTACTGGGACGGAGATTTATCTAGTTATATTTCAGGATATTCGTTTTTTGGGCGCCTTATTCAAACTCTTTTACCTAAATTTAGCTGTTTCCAAGTTAAAGAATATCTGCTATATCAGATGATATATTGGGAAGTTAGTTTTAACATTCGATTTGAAATGGTTCAAGCTCTGGACAAATTTTATTCATTCGGTTTTTCTAAATTTTGGACAAATTTGTTTGTAAATAGATGGGACATAATTTTGTCCGAACGGAGAAGGAATTCGCCTTATTCTGATGACCAAGTTATAATGATAACGAATTCCAATTTAGTTCCTCTTTACAAAATATTCGCCTTTTTCAATTTTTTAGCACTCACCTGGTTTATTTATGAAGAGAGAAATGATATTTATCAACTCTTCCGCTGGGTACTCCAATTATTCAAGAAGTTTTTTATACTGACTGTTTTGTTTGTAAATAGAATGCGTCTGAGAATGAAATCAAGAAAAAGTAAAAATATTCGTAGAATACAAGTCAAGCCAAGGGCCGTAGCCAGAAAAAATTTTGGGGCTAGTTTTTCAAATCCTGCCCATAAAGTTAAGCTCCTCCCACGCTCCGCCCCTACCTAACCAGCTTTTATTCCAGCTATCCCTAACAACAAAAAGGATTTGGTTTATAAATTACAAGGTATTTTAAAATAAATAGCTCTCCACATTTTGTCTGCTTGTTAAATCTACTCATATCGATATAAAACATTTTTTGAACTCAGTAATAAAAAATGATTTTTTCAAATTTTGCGGAAGGTAAAATATATCAGTTGTGAGGTTATATTCCGGACCATTAAGTTTAGGGTAATATGGATCCGTATGTCACTTAGTTATGTATTCCTGTCGCTTAGCAAAATCCTTATTTAATAGTTTATAATTTATGGTTATCTCTATGAGAACATTTATAAGCAAGAACTAACTACACACACCATTAAGGTTGCTTTAAAATCCTCAAATTTCAATCGATAAATTTTTCTCTATGACTAACAATTTTTTACCATTCGACTTGACACGTCTTGACGTCTTATTTGTTAATGATTTACATCTTTTCTTCGTATTTAGTTATTTCATTGATAAAGATATGGGGGGATCCATTTTAATCTGAAACTTCCAAGACCAAACGTTGTGTCTCCCATCGTTGCGACGGCAATCATAAGTGCCAGAATGTACATGCAACAGATACTCAGTGGACACTATCAATCTCAAACGGATTGACATATCGGAATATAACTTAATGCATATATAGGGAGTTTCAAAAAGATGTGCTTTTTAACGTTGGGTCTTTTGAAGAAATGGCTACACGTATTTGAATCACCCTGTTTACTCTACGCTCCTATCACTATAATAGGTTTTTAGATGGGCGCCATTTTTGAGGAAATTTTAAAGAGGGAAATCATTCCTCGCTTTTACCTTTCACAATACCGTTTACTTTCTATGACTGAATAACTACCAGAGTCCCCATATGACAAAATATGACCCCTGTACAAGTCATTATATATGGCCCACTAATAGTCATTATTATGCGACCCCATCAAAGTCATTTTATGACTTCATATGACATTAGTGCATCATTCATGTCATGTTATGTCATGTTCATGTGGAAAATTCATGTTCATGTCATGTACATGAATTTCAAGTTGAAAAATTCATGTTCATGTCATGTAGTCATGTAATTCATGTTACATGCATGTACATGAATTTAACCGGAAAAATCAAAATGAAATGAAAAAAGTCATTTTAACACTTTGAGATGATGTAAAACTCATTCATAAATTACTAAAATCATTAATTACAATTTAAAATTAAGTACAATTTGCAGAAATTATGGATTTTTATGTAAAAATTTGAAAACTTTGGGGTAAATATGGCAAATTTTTGCTGTTAATACTGAATTTTTTTAAGTTCATGTAATTCATGTAGCGAAATTCATGTCATGCCATGTTGAACTTTTTCATGTCATGTTCATGTCATGTATACTTTTAAAAATTCATGTCATGTAGCCAATATTCATGTACATGACATGACATGAACAAGAAATTTTCATGCACATGATACATGAATGATGCCCTATATGACATGTTATATATGACCCCCTAATCGCCATTATAAGACGCTTTGAAAGTCATAATACCCTATATAACCCCCTAAAAGTCTTCTTTCTCAACAGATATTTTTGCATCAAACGCAACACAAAATAAAGGTTTATTTTTTATTTACAACAAAGTACACTTGCACAACCAATACAAAATTTCGACGTCAGAGTTCACACTCGAATTCAATTAGTGTGAAACAGGTGTGAGATTTGCTCCTTTTGTCCACTTTCAATAAAATCTCTTATCCATCGGCATTTACTACAGTTGCAGTTGCAACTGCAAGCACACTTTGAATCTTTCTCTGTGGTTGTGGCGGAAGTCAAGTCGAATATTTCCTTCCTCACTTGTGCAGGTAATTCAGTACCAAAAAACTCCTTCAAGCATTTCGACAAATCTATTCTCCTTCCATTTGCACCTCGTCGTTCAAATTTCTTCTTCACTTCTTCCTGAATAATCGGTGAGAATTGGATTTCCCCGTTTATTCTGTACAAAAATAAATCATTTAAACATGATTTAAAATTAGTTCCTCCATCTTATTGTTAGTAAAGGGAAAAAATGTTACTCACACTGCAGTGGTGACATTCCGTCCGCGTAGCCAAGAGATGCAAAATTTCCTGAGGAAACTAAAACTCAGGAGAATAGACTCGATGAAGTAAATATGCTCAAGTTGTTTCGCAATCCTTCCAACTTTTGCCCGCTCTCGTAACTCCTACATAAAAAATCAAAAAGTTCTTTAACATAATATACGAAGTATATTAAAACTAGAATAGAAATCCGTCTCCGTCAAAATACAGAAAACAAAAACTTTTAGTGCAGGTTTACATTGGAGTGTCGTTACGAACATCAGCTAAATTTTATTTTAATGGTGATGAATGATAGAGCAGAACCCCGTCTCAAGAGACGGTGAGTTTCTAAAACCTACTGCTCGGCTTTTTATGTGAGTGAGTGAACGAGAAGAGTTGAGGTTGAGAGAGCGTTACGAACATCAGCACTCAATTTTATTTATAAGATGATAGAGCAGAACCCCGTCTCAAGAGACGGTGAGTTTCTAAAACCTACTGCTCGGCTTTTTATGTGAGTGAGTGAACGACAAGAGTTGAGGGAACGTTACGAACAACAGCACTCAATTTTATTTATAAGATGATAGAGCAGAACCCCGTCACAAGAGACGGATAGTTTCTAAAGCCTATGGCTCATTAGTTGAATGAGCGCGAAAAGTTGATTTGAGCGTTACAAACATCAGCACTTAATTTTATTTAAAATTTAAATAATGATAGAGAATATATATTTGCATGAAAGGGTAACGGGTAGAGAATGAATGCTTTGCTTACCATGACTTTATCGAGTGCGAAACCAGTGAGTAAATTGAAGAATGCGACAGGGACGGCAATCAAGAAAGAGAGGAAGAAAACAAGTTGAACAGTCTTCTGAGAGTTCGTTAATTCAACCTCACCTTCTTCTTTTTCCTTCTTGAATGTGTCACCGTACTCAAACTCTCCAGTCATCATAACCAACACTTTCACCAATGGTCCGGGGAAAGTCGTGGTTAGAGAATTTACCTGTAATAAAACAATCATGAAATTACAGACTATTTTATGAGAAAAAAGTAATCTTTTATAAATGTTAGACAAGGCGATGAGCATACATTATGGAAGAGAATGACAAAAGCCAGAGTGAATCCAATGAGCAAAGGTGAGCAGCACATCAGCACTTTCACAATTTGAATCACCACCTGCGAATACACCAATTAAAATTTTTTCAAACTAACGTAGTACTTTCTTTGACTTTCCCTTTGAGTTTGTTATACCAAATAAAATTAATAAAAGAATTAATTTGTGAACGGTCTTTAATTATGTTTACTTACCTGTTTGAGAACTTCAACGACGAGTCCGATCATCTCGTGCATTTTTCCGATATCTCTCATGCTTAGAATATAAGCCAGCAAAACTCCCGTCTACAATGTCAACCAAATACAACATATTCTACTCTACATACAATAATTTCCACTTTTAAATAAAACAGAATGTAATTAGTAATTACTCAAAGGGTAACTTACAGCAGCCGCGTAATTATTCAACTCTCCACGTGTTTCATAAGAGAGAACAGGAATGATGGCTAAAATTCCGAGGACTATTTGAACGAGTTGAATTAAATTGGTGAGACTTTTGAGATAGGCGAATCCAATTGTAAACAATTCGTACACTTCATTCACAAGTGAAATCAATATGTAGATTATCATTATGAAAGTGGCGATTCCGGAGAGCGCTTTCGAATCGATTCCCTTGCTGTATAAGGAGACGGCTAACATTGTATACGCCAACAGCCACAGCAGCTGCAAACAACATTTTCATATAAATGTTAGACAGAAAGACATACATACTCATATAGACAGACAGACAGACTCAGACGAAACCATAAAACACCTTCTTATCCAGGGTTTAAAGCGGCAAATTGCCAGTGGCATTTTGCCGTGGCAAAATCGGTCAATTGACCATTTTGCCACCTGAAAAGGCTCATTTTGCCGCCTTTTACTGTCCTTTTGCCATTTTGCCATCATGCCATTTTGCCATTTGACCGGTCAAATGATGACCGAAGTGGTCAAACTTTAAACCCTGTTCTTATCCTTAATAACTCCAATTTTAATTTCTTACAATAAAACTTTCGTTACTAAAAACATGTTTGGATATTTTTTTTTAATTTTGAACCTACAAACATCTTAAATTTCACCTAATTTTAATTTCGAAATTTGAATTTCCAAATATATTTTTAATTTTCAAACAAGTACAAAATGGTATGCAACTTTCAATTTTTAGGCGTTAATGCCAAGAATTAAATTTGAGTGAAAGACGCAGTTAAACATGAACTGTCATTGCTCATTGAACAGTATTAAAGGCGTTAAATGGTTAAACAGACAGTGTGAAACATCAAACAGATTGGTTTGGTATAATATGGAGTTATACCTGCCATGCAATACATCCATAAATGATTTCCCTTAGTTTGTGGCACTTTTTGAATACATAAAGTTGGACAAGAGGGTGCATCAGAATCTCCTTCTGAGTCTCATAATCCCACCAAAATGCTTGCTTTAGGTATTTCGTCTCTTGCTGTGGTAATAAAATCACTGGATCTTTGTACCCTGTAATCGGTCTAAAAAAACAAACAAAACCTTACAAAACATCTTCTAAAAATGCTCATTTTATTCAAGGTTTCGTATTTCACACTTTTTCGGCATTTTTCCCATCACAGTGGGAAAAACTGTGATAAATGGAAAAAATTGTGATAAATGGGAAAAACTGTGATAAATGGGAAATATTGTGAAAAACCTATCTACTTGAGATATTCTTATTCAAAATATATTATATAGACATAGAAACAAATGTAGAGAATTGTATTTTATAATTCAAATTGAAAAATAACCTCCAGTGCAGCATCGCATAGCCCGAGCCAGAAGTGCTGTATTTTTCAACAATCAGTGTACCTTTTTTACATAACATTTTTTACGGTACATTTTTTATACCCTACTCACAAAATATTATTTTCTAATCTCACACCAAAAATTAACCAAATTACACGATTTTTTAAAAACCCGCATGGGTCACCCTAAAGGGTCCATACATACTTATAAAATGTCAAAAACAATTAAAATTCTACCATAACTACCACGTACCTGCCTTCGTGCCGAAAATCAGCCTATTCGGGTGATTTTTGTAAAACCCGCTTGCGTCACCCTATAGGGTCCTTAGATATTCATAAATTTCAAAAAATTCATATTTATCCATATTAAGGATTTATTAGCCCCCATACCAAAAATCAGCCGATTTAGGTGATTTTGATAAAACCCGCATGGGTCACCCAAATCAGCCTATAGGGCTCTTGGATATTCATAAATTACAAAAATGTTTCATATTTATCAATATTAACCGTTTGATAACCCCCAGACCAAAAATCAGCCTTTTCGGATGATTTTGATAAAACCCGCATGGGTCACACTATAGACTCCTTAAATGTTCATAAATTTTAAAAGAATTTCATATTTATCCATATTAAACCTTTATTAACCCCCATACCAAAAATCAGCCAATTTGGGTGATTTTGATAAATTCCTTAAAAACCAGTGGGGGTCACCCTATAGGGTCCTTAAATATTCATAAATTTCAAAAAAATTTCAAATTTATCCATATTAAGCCTTTATTAACCCCCATACCAAAAATCAGCCAATTCGGGTGATTTTGATAAATTCCCTAGAAACCAGTGGGGGTCACCCCCACCGGTCCCTTAGTGGTCCGATCGAAACCATCTCCGAACTCGGTTGTTGCATTGGCCCAACCACTATGTTTACCAAATTTCAAGTCGATCGGTTGGGTTTTACTTGACTTATCGTGAGACAGACACACAGACACACGGACACACGGACATGATGATCTCATAAGCCCTGGCTCAGGCTAAAAACATGAAAATCTAATTTTCAAAAATTTTGATTGTCCATTAAATTACCAATTGTTTTATATGAAATTTAATAAAAACTGTAAATTGCTATATTTAAAGCATATAATTACAGTTTAAAGTAACAATAGCGTCTGTACAATCATAAATATTGTTGTTTTACAAAAAACCAATTATCACAGTTCATCACAGTTTCACTCAAGTGGTTTAAACAGGTTAAAACCAGTTTATTACACCCATTTATCCCACTGTGATTATCACATCCGAAACACTGATTTTATTCAATGCGTAAATTTAAAATACCCAAAGTCAATTGAGATTGCATAATGGCTATCATCCTTTGATTTCTTCTGCTCTGAAAATGCCCTATCCATCAATGCTTTCACCGATTGGGGTGATTCCTTGTAAATCAGACTCATCGAACATTCATTCATCCTAAAATTTTCCAATAAAACACTTTCAATTACTCACAAGAGTTTCTCTATAATATGTGCAAATAAGTTTCTGAAATTACCAAAATCTAGGTTCGGGAATGATGGTTAAGTACTTGCTCACTGTTTCCACAGGGCAATTTAAACAGGCGTACATAAATGGTGTGTTTTCCTTGTCATCCTTCATCTGGTATAAATACTGAATCACTGAGTCTGAATCACCAAAGTTTCGATTTAAAAGAACTTCTACACATTCGTGGCCGTTTGGGTATAATCCTATACAAAAACATTTATCATTATTTACAAAATTACAGGAAAAAATTCACCACTAAACACTAATGTGAAAGTCTCTCTATCCCTGCACAAAAATAAGCATGTCTTATAGTGTAACACTTTGACAGTGTCAGATTTTTAAGGGTGCAATACTTTTCAGGATGCAACATTTTTCAAAGTGTAAAATCTTTCAGGGTGTAAAACCTTTCAGGGTGTAAAAATATTCAGGTTGTAATACTTTTCTGGGGGTAATACTTTTCAGGGTCTAATACTTTTAAGGGTGCAATACTTTTCAGGGTGCAACATTTTTCAAAGTGTAAAACCTTTCAGGGTGTAAAAATTTTCTGGGGGTACTTTTAAGGGTGCAATACTTTTCAGGGTGCAACATTTTTCAAAGTGTAAAACCTTTCAGGGTGTAGAAACTTTCAGGATGTAATACTTTTCAGGATGTAATACTTTTTAGGGTGTAAAACTTTTCAGCATGTAACACTTCAGGGTGTAACATTTTCAAGGTGTAATGCTTTTCAGGATGTAGGTAACAACCCCCAACCCCCCTAGGTAACAATTTTGAATTGAAGTGATTTCAAAAAGTATTATGACTGGAAAAGTGTCACACCCTATGACTATATATGCCAAAACTCAAAACACCGTAATTTCATACCATTTTCAGCGGCATAGTGCAAAGGAGTTCTTTTTCTCCTGTCAGTTGTGAGCGTCCCCTTGCCCTCATACTTGACAAATATCCGGGTAACTTGAGGCAGTCTCTCGATAGCCGCCACATGAAGTGGGGTCAGTCCCATCCCATCCGCTTGATTTAGCATTGCCGCACCCCCAGCCTTTAAAATGGCTTCCAACATGCGACATGACTTCTCAGTCTCTCCTTTAAAAACCGCACAGCTTTTATAATATATTTAACTCTTTTTAAATGAAATTGCACTTGTATAAATTACCAGGATTCGTGCAGATGAAATGAAGGATACTCTGTGCCCCTTTACTCTGAACAGAGAGATCCAGTTTATACTCTTTGCCTAAAAGTAGAGTGACCATCTCCACTGCCTCATTTTTCACAGCCAAGTGCAGTGGGGTCAGTTCCTCTCCATTCTTTCCATTTATCAGAGATCCATCCTTGTCGTATTTCAAAATCTCTTTGGCACATTCCAATGCAGACTCCGTGTTTCCTTCACACAGTTTTAAAAAACACGTCAAACTTTAATCTCACACTTTTCAAAATTTAAAATGCAAGAAAACTAAAATCTCTTAAATATTTAATCACCCGAGTAAGATATCAAAACTTTGAGAAAATGAAATATAAACCCCCGGGGATAAATAGAACGCCCTATTCGCCCCGGGATTGAAATTAGTCACCCCTAGGGTTTTAACAAATTCCCAGAGAAATAAACAAACCTTCCCCCATGTTTATTTCTCGGAGAATTTAGTGTTTTGGTTCCGGTGGCGATTATTCCCTTCCCTGATTCCATTTTTTACAATCCCGGGGGATTTTTATTTTCTAGGGTTTATCCCTTTTTTCCATGGGGTGATTATATTATTAAGTAGCGAAAGCTACTTTATAAGAACGCTCTGTCCGTCTGTCCGTCTGTCTGTCGCACCGATAACTTTCGAACGCTTTAAGATAATCACGCGCAATGTTTTGCGCTGGATTCAGTATTTTTCAAGGACGGTTGGTATTGAAAATCAGCGCGCTGCGCTTAAGTGCGCTTGCAGCGCTTCTAAGCGCTCCGGAGCGCAAAATTCAAAAAAATCGTGTGATACATCATTTGACATCTACTATACGTTGGAAATATAACTGTCATAACAGTTTTTGTCCTGAAAGCTCAGGAAGATCACAAAATGAGGTCAAAGGTCAAAAAAGGTCATTTTTCACTGTTGATATATTTGGATAGGTTTTGATGAGTTCATCAAAATGAGTTAGGAGAATTACGTTCTACACTGATTTGTGAGCTCACTAAACGAGGTCATAAGTCAAATTTCAAGTTTTGTGGTTTTTGATGGGTGGTTTGTTAGAAATCTAACTGAAATGGTTTTGCGAGGTGGTCAGTCACTGTAAGGTCAGCAAAAAGCTTTCGCTACTTCTTTATGTCCGTTTTGATATGGTTTATTTTTTAATATAAATATGGTGGTCTACCCTCAGCAGCAAAATGCATGGGGCTATTCCTCTTTCCCTGGTCATCCTTCCCAGTAGGCTTAGCTCCATATCCCAACAATGTAGCGACTAACGCTGGGTGCCAAGTTTTCGCTGCGTAATGCAACGCTGTAAATCCCTTATTATCAGGCATGTCTAATAACTTTGCATTTGAAACAGTTTCACCACCTCCATTTGTTTCAGTCACACCCAGTAGGGATTTGGCTACTTCCGCGGCTACATCATAAGCTAAATTAAATATTAACCACACATAATGTTTACAACTTTCACTAGTTTTTGGTGCAATTCAAAATGGTACAAAAATTGCGATTGATTCAATCCAGCTGTACAGTTGAAATTAATCGATTGATTCGATTCGTTTTATAAAAATGTGATCCAATTCGATTCAAGTCATTTCTTAAAAATTAACGTTTCAAATTTAAAACTGTAGAATCAAAATTTTCTACATTCTAAGCCCGTCTATTTATTCAAATTTAAATTGTTAACTCTTTAAATCACCGAATAAATATTGTAAAAAATTTCTGTGTCGCCATATGGGCACTTGGCTATAAAAGGGTGTGATAAATAAAAATTCAATTCAATTCAAATTCAATTCAATTCTATATTCTATTGATGCTTCTCAGTTTCGTACATTTTTGGCCGTTTTGGATGAAAATCGTGAACTATTGAATCGAAAAATTGCCGTCCAAAATATTTGATTCAATCCAATTGACTCAAGTTTGAAATACAAATCTTCCTTCTCAATCTTTCAATTCCACTTCGATTTGATACAATCAGCATTTTTATTTAATTAATCGAATTGAAAAAATAGATTCTAAATTGAATCACGTCAATCATTAACTTTCACTCATCGAATTGGATCAAATTGAAAAAATCGATTCTAGATTGAATCGCGTCGATCACAATAAACTATCACTTTTCAAAAACAAACTCTTAATTTTTAAATTCCTTTGTAATAATATTACCAGCGAGTGCCAAAGCGACCAAAGGAGTTCTCCCTTCGTCATCCTTTTCGAAAACTAATTCTCCTCTCTCTTCCAACAATTCATCGACCAATTCTAAATCTTCGTCACAAACTGCCGCATGAAGTGGAAATCTTTCCTCATCCTCCGTTTTACTTTCGAAATTCTCCATCTCGTTTTCAATAACAACTGATGAGTTCATATTACTCGGAGAAAGAAGTCGCTTTTTCACTTCCGCAGATTCATTTAACATTCTCCAAAGTCAATTAATTAAATATAAAAACTCTTAATTAAATGTTTAAAAGTCACACCCACACACTTTCCTTCTTCTTCCTTCCTACCCACCTGTATATTCTATTGTAATGTAAACATATAGGAAATCCACCTTTAAAATGGCGTCTTATGGTATGGGTGATTCCCAATATAACTCTGACTCACTCACTCACTTTTCTTACTTGCAAATATTTTCACTTTTAAACTTTCTCATGTCAACTTTCATTTCTCCACACAGTTTTTTGCGTTCTTAAAATGTGCAAATACTTTCTTTAAAAAATGTATTTATAATTGACAGTGAAAAATAGTGTTGCAAGGCGTACATATATATATATATTATGAAAAGTCTGTGGTTGATTTGATATCGATTGATGTGTGTGTTACCCTATGTTGAAATCCCAAATCCCAACTGGCCTGACTTACTTTTCCTCTTATTCGCATAACTTTTGGTCTACAGGGTTGGGGTGGATGTTCATTTGTTTATCATCTCCTAGCAGATTAGATTTATTCATGGTCTCAGATATAATCCACATTTATATTCAATAGTTTAAATAATACTTGTGTATTATATAAGACAAGGGGAGAGCACAGACTCTCTTCTGCCGGATTATTCTATATCTCAAGCTTAATTTAAATATCAATGTGTAGGGTTTTCTATAGAGATTTGCGTATAAATATAAAATATGTCAGGGCTGGAAGAGCCGGAGGAATGGACATATCATCGTATGGACTTGAATTTAAGGATATAAGTCCAAGGAAATGACCATAAGTATATATGGTAGAGTCTCCATCCAGTTCCAACCCTGTTTCCTACTAATCCTTATAATACAAGACAAGAACTTAATGAAGGAAAAAAACTAGGTAAATCCTTAGTCTAGTGGATTTCCTAGACGCACTTTTGTACACTCACATTTTGGAGGTTGGAAACCCCCGTGCACTTTTCTAAACTTTTAGTTGAACGAACTGCAGACACGTGGATGGACATCACAACCCTTTATACATACATTGGAAATCTACCTTTACAGACATAACTCTAATAAATATAGAAGCGTATAAAATGAAGGAAGAGAGAGAGAGATGATACGACTAGGAGAAAGCTCTTTCCTCTCTTGACTTTTATCGACTTTTGATTGTGATAAAGAGATGACAAGTTTTGTTCTCGATAAAGAGTGTGAGATATGAGGTGCTATCGCACACAAAGACAAGAGAAAAGCGTTAGGTTTAAGGAGAAAGGGGAGAGGGAGAATTAAGGAAGTGAAAGTCTGGACATTTCAATGCACGCAACAAAGGTAGAGTTGGATGGGTTGAACAGGTTTCTCTCTTCTTAACTTGCATCCTTACTTAGGTGATCTGCATTTGCTTTTGGTTTCACTCTCTAGTTTCCCCAGTCATCCATTCTTTTCTTTCCAATCCGCCACCGCACTGTAAAACTTGTAAAACTAAATTCATGCATCCAAACTCTGAATTTCATATGTAAACTTTTCTCCAAATGCTAAAGGATCACATTTCTCGCCTTATAAATTTTAATTTCGATAATACACTACAAATAAAATTAACACGTTTTAGAAATAAATTGAGAGAAGAGACTTCTCGTCTATTGTACAATACGACATTGCATGCATAACCGACAAAGCAGATTCCACGGTCTGTCGTCATATATACACAGATGGACAAAGAAACGCAGTGAAAGCCATAAAGGAACTGACGCTCCTTAACTAATTAATTATTATAAACTACTTAAATTGCTCTCCGCAATACCATCTAATCGGAGAAACACATGTTCCTTTCCCAAATTATTCAAATTACTTACCCCCTTACAAACCATTATGGTTTCAAAAACAATTGATTATTGGCTTAAACAAAAGCTATTGGATTTATTTTTAGTACACAGGCTATTGATTTTTTTCTAAAACTTTGAAGGGTTACCCTGTAAAGTGATTTCATCACCGTTTATTCTTTCATAAATATTCTAAAGCTTTTCAGTGGCTTTTTCTAAATAAAAAACTCTTTCTCAAATAATATAATAATAATTTTTCAAATATATTTGGTCAGGAAAAATATCAAAACTTCGTTAGAGTTCAATTTCACGAAGAAGTTATAAAATACTTAAATTATTAACTGGATTACATTTCCAATCTGGATGTGGGTTAAGGGTTTACTTATCGTCGTTCTTACGCAAGATTAACCGTAAGGCTCTATACTTTCTCTTTTAATTTACAAAAATATTTTGTTTAATTTGAAATAATATTAAAACTACTTTATTTATTAAAAACTCTTGTATTTTATAACCGGATAAATCATACTTGTAAGCATTTTCATATCTTAAATTCCATTTATTAAGGAGCGTCAGCTCATTGATGGTTTTCACTGCGTCAATCTGTCTGGTGTCTGTCCGTCTGTCTGTCACACCGATAACTCAAGAACGGATTGAGATATCGGGACGAAACTTAGTACACATATTC
>JAQFZZ010000984.1:0-13210 GCA_034696405.1 Isotoma caerulea
GCGAGTTTATGGTCTGCGCTAATTGTAAGCTTACTTATGACTTATAACTTATGACTTTTAAATTATAAGCGATAAGTAATAAGTAAAGGGTTATAAGTAAGGACTGCGCTAATTAGCTATTATGGTTAGATAGGAGACTTAACTATGGTGGCCTTTGCTTTCTAAATGATACTTTGTTTCTTCGTGTAAGAATATTCATTTTAAGGAAACATAACAATCATCATAACTCAATTATCCTGAACTAACTCTTCCAGTATTTTTAACACGGTTTATTATTCTTTCATTCCTGCATTTTTAAAAGTTCTCTAGGTTTCGAGATTAACTCTATCCGTTTCATTTCAACGCTTTACCGTACAATAAAAAGATACAAAAAAATTATGAGTTAAATTAGAAAAACTGAATTTGGCATCTCTCATCTTGCAAATAACATACTTCCCTTGTAGCTATAATTCTACCTACTGTTAAATTATTAGCCTAAACATTGAATCACCGTAAGGATACAATCCTAGAGAAATGAAATAGTACGGAAATACAGCGTTTGACGTAATGTCAAAATCTCGGAAAACGGAATGATAGAAGTTGTCACCTTAGGCGGTGAAACAATACGCAGTGTCAGTAGGTTAATAGGGAAAGGGAAAATTTTCCATGATTACTATACATGATACTCCCCTCTATCCAGGGTAAGTACAGCTTATTACCCTGTAGTTTGAGAAGTATCTAAATCACATCTATCCCCTGGGCAGTATACACATTGCAATTGCCATGCCAGTTGAGAAAAACATTTCAACTAGTAAGGTAACTAATTATATACACAAGGTAGATAGATACAAGTTTGAGAAACCTTTCTGTTTTGATTTGTTTACTCAAATAGTTTCAAGTAAACAAAGTATACAACAATGCCATAATATTATGTTCCTGACTCCTGAAAGTGGCATTTATTTTTTTTTGTATTACAAATTTACAAAATGTTAAATACACTCACCTGGATAATCAGCATTCCCTCTTGAGTTAAAGACAAGTTGATAATTTTGTCCGCCTGCTTGGAATGAAATCGAAGTAAATCGGGATGGTGTCGATCCACACAAAAGAGCTTCTCTTGAATCAAAATGTCATCTTCAAACTCCGTCAGCTCTAGCCCAGCGTGTTTGAGGGTACTAATGGCTTCACCGGGGCTGTAAATTAAGAGAAATCAACAAACTATAGACGAAGTACTTGGTTCATCTGCATTGGTTTAGTTTCACAAAGAGAAAAGACAGACGTAAATGTCAAATTAAATTAATTGTTAGAAATGAACAGATCTTGTATTCCAAAGAGAATTTATCATTAGTTCAACTCACACAAGTTTTGATAGAAAGCGAGATAAGAACCTCAAAGCGTTAAATAACAAAATTATCATTATTTGTCTCATGCCCAACTAATAAGTAAAACGTTATCAGTCCTTGCTGCATAGAATGTATAAGAGAAACCAGGATGGATGGGATGGGAGTCACCCAGTCACCATCGGTAGGTGATCAGTTCTTAGAACTTGTAAGTGAAGTAAGACAGATTGATAATTGATTAGGACGGAATTAGAATTAAAAGAGAGAGACAGAAGGAAGGGAGAAGGGCCATTTTAAAAGACCATTGCTCCTCTAATTCAAAAAGTTTTTCATTTCAATCGGCAAAGTTGAACACATTTTCCACTTAGAAGAAAAGCCTTCTCTTACTTACACACAGTTCTCAGTTCCTTGTTAAACTTTGCCAGTTTTACTTGTTAGTTTACTTTGTTGTATGGACAGTATCCAATAACATGAAAGTAAGTTAGAACAACTTAGAAGCAATGCGAATGGAGAAAGTCGTCAGAGACTAAAAGCACCAGCTGAATTGATAAGGCATAGCCAATTTCATCTTGTATATAAGCAAGCATATAATACCGTACATTTTTAAATTAAATTCCCCCTATGGTTTCAGTCTTGAAAATTTCTTCATGCTTTGGACAAATTGCTCAAACCAACCTATACTTTATCTGTACTTCAATTTCTTTAATACCCTAAGGTATAAACCTCCTCCCATATGCGATACTTCCAAAACTAATATTACTTTTTATACATAAATTTCCAACTTCAAAAAATATTTACCACAGAGGAGAAACTATTTTCTAACTAGAGAAGATAAATGTATAATCGTCAAAGTTGTGATTTTCTTGGTAATTCTCCTCAACCTATTTCATCTCCTCCATCCTTAATATAATAACTACGTAGGTATGTTTCTTTAGTTTTTTAACTCTTACGTGTACCATATTGATATAGACCCTTAATAGCTGTTTACTTAACGAGAGATAGATATGCAATGTGGGGGGACAAACAGGGCAAGTTGATAAGCAGACAGGGAGGGCAGGACTATTTTTCATCTGGATCTATCTGTTGTTTCTCTTTATATAAAAAGTATAGAAAAATAGTTAAGTATTATAAGATGAGTGAAGTAAAGAAGAAAAAGTTGACTCATACAACTAGAAACTGTGTACACTAATACTAAACTAAACTCTATGAGGTGAAACTCCATTGAGGAACTTTCAATGAAACGTAAAATAAACTTTTCTCTCAAACTTTTACACAAACTAATCTTGACTTTACTTTTCCTTCAGTTTAGTACAGATCAACTCCCAGTTTACACAGACACAAGGAAGTAGTGTAAGTATTAGTAAGGAGAGAGTAAGTACAAAAAGACAAAAATTCCTCCCCCTGCCTTTCTCTCTTCTATATGTATAAAACAACCCAAGCACCTTTTACTTTCTCCAATCCCATATATATTTTATCCCTTGTCTATAAATAAGGTATTACTTTACCTTTTACTGACTCTTCATTTCTCTCTATATATATACCTTTTACCTTTTAACATTTTATGTTTTCCCACTTGTATAAGAAGTAACTCGTTTACTTACTTTTCTATTCTTACTTGGTTGTGTAAGTAAATAGACAGGCATATAAATAGGCAGGCACACGCTGCTGGTTACTTTCCCTTGAATTTAACACACTATCTATATGTAGCCTCAGTTCATTTTCACATCCTTTTAGAGAGTACAATACGTATATCAGGTGTTTTATTAACTGTGAAAGGTGAGGTATATCATGCCTAAGAGATAACTATATAGTATATTATTCTTTAGTTACATATTTACATTGCGATTAGCACCAACTCTTGTGTTAATCATTAGAAGGCTGAACAAAGCAGCAACTTCATTTTCCAATTCATAGAGCTGACATGAAGTCACTCTTATCGCTCTATCTCATTTGCTCTGATGAACCTTATCTGTAGACTGAAGTAATTAACTTAGCTTAACCTTCTACTCTCCTTTCTTACATAAATTCCCTCAAGCTTTTTCTTATTATTATAAGTGCTTTATTATTCCATCATCGTTTATTCTCTTTAGTCTTTCCCCCTGTCACTCATCATCTGTTCTGCTTCCGCTTACCCTGTCTCTTTACTTTAATTCTCTTGTTTTTATAACTCTTGATATGCTTCTTTGAGCAGAGCAAATCAGAATACGTACCTAATTATAATTTGCTAATTCATTATCTTTCAAATTATGAGTCGCATATAGCTATTAATTTCTTTAATTAATTTATAACCTGAATTAATATACGTATAGCTGTTGAATGAAAGTAAATGGATTTATATAATTTAGCAGGTAAATTATTTCTTTTATAAAGAAACTCAATTTTACTTATGGTGTACTGAAAATAAAATCAATTATGTCTATGCATTTAAAAACTTTAAGCATCTTAGCCTGGCACAGATTAAAATCCCAAAGATTTGCATAAAAGTTTTTTAAAAGGGAAAAGCCTTTGCAGTAAGTAAAAAAATAGAAAGGAATTGAAGTCTTTTAGAATAAATCTTAAAGTGTGCTTAAAGTATTTGTAATATGTATGTAGCTATTTGGACGGAAAATGTGCCAACTTTGACTAAATAGTCTGGGTAACTCATTCAAAATTCATCCTGCCATCTCCATCCTATTCAAGTTATAAGCAACAGAGCTATTTACATTTAGAACTTCAATTTAAAACTTTTTGCAGTTGGCAAACTGCACAATCGGTGCCATGGGATTTACTTTTCTATAAGTAACATTTTGGAGCGTGAAAGCGTAACCCTTGGTGAAAACTTTTGGACCTGCCTGCCTGCCTATTTGGTCTTCTGTTTATGTTCCTCTCTCTCTCTCTGCTGTAGCCTAACCAAACCGACAGCGGCAAAGCAACTAAAGAACCAAGTGAGAAAGTTAGTTTTTTTCCAAGTTCTTCTTCTACAGTTAGCATATAGCTAAACAGGGAATAATTTGACGACGCAAAGAAAAGTTTTTGTTTTAATGTTCAACAAAACTTAAGTTCTTGGGTGCCCATTTCAGTCTACAAAAATTTCTCCCGTCTTTTTTAAGTACTTACGAGTGCTACTTTCTCTTTGTTACTTTCTTTAACTTTCCCCCTCCCTCCATCCTTCTCCCCATTCCTAATATCACTCGAGTCCTTACCCAACCTACGACAGTATGCACATGGTCATATATGTATCTATATACATAATACATACATATTGAAGAATAGTAATGTAAATAGGTTTTTGTACTATGTGTCACGTCTTGCCTTATTGTATGGACTACAACTACAGGAGTGAAAGTTAAGAGATGTGTGAGATAGCCAACTCTTTGAAACTTATGGTACCTCAATTCAACTATATGTGGTACTTGTAGGTTTACTCAAGTTTCAAAAACCAACCACAATCAAGTACTAAAACTTAAGCCACAGGCACTTTCCCTATACACTATATGTACTAACTTACCAAAAAGGAAGAAGACAAAGACAGAAAAGGGGAAAAGAAAAGAGAAAGACATAATGTATGACTTGAAAGAGGCAAGTAGAAGGGGGAGAGAAAAAAAAATTGAAAAAAGTCAATTTCCAGATTCCTTTGTCTTATTTCTTCGACTTCGTCTCTGTAAGTAATTCTTCTAGAGAAAAAAACTCTCTACACTCTATATACATACCTTTTGTGCTTATTTTTTCCATCCAGTCAAGACTCACACAGAGACGACTTTACTTGGTCCGCTAAAACTAAAGTACTTTTATGAGGGTGAACCATCACCATGTTCTTGTACAGTGTAAAAATTCAACTCCGCCGTAGCATAACATTATATATTGGATATAGTTTTCTAAAACATATCTAAAACTCGTATCTACTCTCCCTAACAGTAGATTCTAGATGGATGGGTGGTCTGGTCGGGACCTGGAGCTAGCCTACATACAGTTCATACTAATACAGAGAGTTCTTTATATTATATGAAATGAAATACGTATAAACATGTAACAGGAGAAAAAAATGTGGTACATCCCTCCACTATAGCGATAATATAACTTTCTTCGCTTTCACCACTTTACGAGCTCAAGCATTACTTAGATAGAGGAGACTCCTGATAGATGTACGGAGAAATCTACTTGGTCTGAGAATTTCAATCGCACTACTCCTGCTGCTGACAAGAATCCTTTCACATATCGTATTTTTTCTCTTCCTTCCTACTCCTTCCTACCATATACTTTTCCTTGATTCTATTGAGTGAAACCTTTCTATTTTTCTTGGAGATGTTCTTCTTTAATACATACATATACATTCAGTTTATGTAGTGAGTATAATATAACATAGTTGAACACAGTATTAGTAAAAAGTAAAAGGTATTATTTTTTCTGACTTGCAAGATGGACTTTCTCTGTTCTAGAGTAGAGCGCAATTCTCTCTTATACTCTGTCGACCGTTTACTGATTTACTGTTTTAGCTTGGCTTGAGAACAAGGGAGCAAGCAGTATTTTTTTCAAGGCTTTTTTCTGCAACCATTGCTCTGTTCTTAGTTGGCTCATCGAGAATGGCGTAACAAGAACTGAACGTTTAATATAGAGTAAAAGTCTACCTAAGGGGAAGATTCGCCTATCTATATTTATTTCACGAAGCATTTTCACAATCTAATCAGTCCCCTGTGAAAGAAAGCTTTTTCAATGATTGCAATAACAGCAGTCTGTAATTACTTCTTCAAATATGAGTCTGGACTGGAGTCTATCTTTTCCAGCCGAGTCATCACTGTGGTGGGAAGCGACTTGGGAGTTTGGGCTAGGCTATGGTTTTAAAAAGTAGGTAGTACCAGGTAGTAGGTAGGAATGCTATGGATAATATGATTGTTTCTATCATTTTATCTCCGATCATGAATAAAAATAGGTTGACTTTGAAGAGAAAGAAGGAAGAAAGTGAGCAAACCTGATTTTTTTTAGATTGATCCAAGCATAAAGGGGATTCTTGTCAATGTGATGCTGATGGCGCAAATTCAAAGGCAAGAGATGATCAATCGAATTTGCCTCATGCTTGATCCGAAGTCTTGCCATGTGAGCCATTATTTTCGTGCGGGATGCCAACGCAGCAGTTTGGATCTCAGCAAATTTGTCCGTCAGTGGGCTATCATCTGGACTGACACGAAATCCACGCTCCAGTAGATCATAGAGGACAACCATCACTTCTTCTTCTCCCATCTCCTTTGTCTAGTTCAATCAGAAAAATATTTACGAAAATTAAAATCATCTTATGACATAAGGGTTATGCTCACACACACAAAGACAATAACAACATACACCTATTCATTCATATAATAATAAGCCGACAAGTCTTGTTAATAGCTTCTGAAAGAAAATGAATGAACAAACAAAAAAACACTGACTCTAGTTTTCTAGTAGAGTAGCTACGGCACTATCAGTAGGGAAAAGAACAACAGCTTAAAGATGTTCAGACAATAAGCTTGTTCTTTCTCCCTCTTTTCTTTCTCTCCTTGTCCGCATTAATTACGATGAAGAGAAGTTAATGAACAACACTCTTGGCATCATCATCAGAATCATGATCTTAAGTTGTTGAGCTGCATGAATGAACATCTTATCATGTGCAGATAGGTTCAAATTAAGATACTTGCTACCTCACTATCATTATTACTATATATAGTACAGTATAGGAGAAATGTACACTTACTTCAGGGAAACGATGGTAAAAGTAGCTTTTATCCAGAGCATCACCAAGAAAACTTGCATCTGTCCATGAGAACAAAACAACATGAGATAGAAATTAGATACAATATGTCTTACTCAATTAATTTTACATTCTCTTTTCCTCCTACAGAATATTATTACATCGCAGAAACAACTCTTATGCATAACTTCCATCCATAATGTACCAAAGTTGGACTTGTTGTTTTCATGAAACATGAGAAATTCTAACGCATTTTTACAACATAATATGCGATACTCAAATTCTCAAAAATAACAACAATTTTGCATCTCGACGGATTACTTTCAAAGAATAACTTAACAAGGTCGGAAAGAAATATCATTATAAATTTATACATGATTAGTTCTTAGCTTAGTAAACAGCATTTCAAAACAAAAAGGTTGTGTCGTATCAATTTATACTAAAATGGTAAAAAAGGCTTCATATAGGAATGGATAAACAAAAAAACAACAATTTGTTCCACTCCTACTCTCATAAACTTTTTCCATCGCCTCAAGTTACACAAATCTGTTTTGAGTTCCTACTTCCTACCTACACGTATTTTATACTTTGTCTATTTCTACAACTATAGAATCCATATGAGGATCGAGACGGTAGTCAAACACAGTATGAAAACAACTGGAGGGAGATATTTATCCTACTATTAGGAGGTAACAAGTTGTCTATAAATATTTGCCTGCTTACTGCCAACATGATTATTATTATTACAGATGAAGCTATGCCATAATATTGTTCAAATAGTCTTCTTAAGGATGTTGATACAATAAAGTAGAGAATATTTGTACCCTGAAGGGCTTGGAAATAAAACTAGCTTGTGAATTTGCCTTGATAAGATATTTATTACGCCTGACTGATGAGCCGGAACTTGGGATGAAAATGAACTAAAGGGATGAAGAAAGAAAGGTAATTAAACCTGGAGAAAGTTGAAGATAAGAAATGCTTTGGCTCAAGTTTCCTAATCCTTAAATCCGTCTTTCAACTTAGAAATCCCTATTGCAACCCGCCCCAAAGAATTTCCTTGGTTAAGCTGTATCAACCAATACTAGCTATACGATATACTATACATATCAAAAAGGAATAATGCCAGGCCATGCCAGTAGCTGACTCATGCTTTCTCTTGTGATTATGCTTGTTACGTCCAAATGGCCTGGTGCCTGCCTGGTATGAAATAATGGGGAGTTAAAAGCATTAGCTTGCTCTATATAGGTGAAAGTCTGATCGCTATTATGTTATACAATATTATACGAAGAGAAGAAAAATGAACTCATGTGTGTAACCCAATCAAAGTCACTCGAAGTGTAAGTAAGGGTACAACTACCTATTATACCTAACTAAGGCATTGGAGGAGAGAAAAAGCAAAAGCGGCGTCAACTAATTAGGTGTTTCTACAACGAAAAAAAAAGTTTGTCCAAGATGGAAGGAAAAAAGTAGTGTGGGTAGACAAAAGACAAACTACAAGACAATGAGTTAGCAAACCAGCGTACTACTTCTACCCATGTTGAAAAAGAGAGAATTCGAAAGTAAAGGGAAAATTTTCTTCGTGTATGGAATCATAGAAAAACTTAGGGAGCTTTTTCGGATAAAATTTCAAAGAAGAAAAAGGGTGAACTTCTTCTACATTTGGATGGAAAAGTTTACTTCTTTCTCTAGTGGAAACTCTTAAACGGGGATGTGTGAGATTAGGTGTTCCAAAACTCCAAGGAGTTCGTAATGAAGAAATTTCTAGTTAACGGTCTGAAGTTGAAGTAAACAACAAGTTTTGTTGTAAAGTTTCCTAAGAAAATTTTGCACAGTTGTTAAGACTTCTTAAATTAGTTCTAATAACTCGAGATAATTCCCCAACTCCTTATCAATGGCTTGAGTTGACTCTAAGTTTTCTCTTTTTTCTTACTTTTTTTCTTCGTACAAAGTACAACTTTGAACTTATAGTCTTTCTCTCTCTCCACTGTGTATAATAATGGTCAAAGGACGCAAATGGCGCAGTCATAATCATAATCTAGGTAATTAGTCAAGCATCAACTTACATTTCAGAATGGCTACTATAAGCTCATATGTTAAGATCCGCTCTTCATCCGTCCAGAAACGAGGGCGTTGTAGCTTTAAATGGGGAAACTTTATGGCTCTTAAGATCTGACTTGCTTTTCCAAAGTGTCCACCATTGAATCGAGACTTCAGAGGAGGATTTAAAAGTAAAGATTCTTGTTCCTTCGGAGACGTCTGGTCTGATGTCAACAAGAGCACGTTGGGACGTTCATCTGTCTGCCTGTTGGACAAAGTCATCTGAGAATTCGTCAGCTGCAAAAAAAACAAAAGTTTCTCTCTCAGTTTCATCATCACATTAGTTAATTACAACTAACTTCATGAACATAGCATAGTTGGGCTTCTTCCTCTTGTGCAACTGGGAGTTTTAATTAGTTTTTACAATTAATCTCTAGATCACACCGGCGTGGCATCCGCAAGGCCAAACTGGCTTTAAGTCTTTGTACCATAAAATAGAATATTATTATGCTCAAATGTCTCTCTCATACCTACATTACGTAAGATGCATATTATAAACTATAGGGCTTTTAATAGACATTGAGTAGGTCTCACATGAAAACATCGGGAGTATACATCACAAATTCCCTAGCTAATTGTAATCATGAAGTTGTAGCAGACAACAAACAGATGTGCACTCAAAGATAGATGGATGATATATAAAATAATAACAACAATTCTTGCAACACCAAGAAAAACCTTTGTATTTGGCACGAATGCCGAAAGCTCATTAATTCATCCTTTGAGACTCATAATTCATTCAGAAAGAACGCTATATATACAAAAATTAAATTAGTAAAATCTACACTGCTTTGCTCATTTCGTATAATATTAATGCAATACTGTTTCTACATATCCAATTCCTCCAGAACGGAGACACTAAAATATATCTCTTTCCTTACTCCTTACTATAATAAGAAGTCAAAGGGGTAAAACGCTGAGTGTAGCATCTCGTAAATCGGTCTAAGCAATAGAGATTGTGCCATTCATTGCAATGCAACCTCATCACTACTTTTACTATGAGTACTTAAACTTATTTCTACTGCCTGCTGCATCACTTTATGCCACACGACCATCGCATCAGACCCAACTTTTTAAAATTATGTTGAGCAAGCATTACTTTTACTTTTGTTACCTACTTCAGCAAAGAAATATAGGATGAGTTTCTATTCCACGCAGTACTGGCTTTACTACAATAACTTAAGGAAATGGAGTTTGGAAATTTTGGTTTATTAACAATGAACAACTAACAAGTCAAAGTTCATTTGATGCGTAGAAAGTAAGTTTGACTAGAGGAATAGAAATGGAAAGTTTAAAACATAAAATGGCTACAGTAGGGAATTTGAGGTAATTACTAAATTACCGCAGTAATAATTTGAGTACACCAGAAGAAGAAGACAAGAGAAAAGTTTGTTCAGCTGCATAAAAAGTATGAGAGAAAGGTGATGCTGGAAGTTTCTCTTTTAATTGTGGGATTTCTCGGACCAGGAAGTTCATATAGGCCAGGGAGGATATACATCTGTGATCTGTCTTTCATTCAACTTGCTCTACGTTTAAGGATAAAATAGAGAGCAATCAAAATACAATGAAGTAATTAATTAAGAGCCGACTCCATCTTGCCCTTATTGCATGCATTAGTAGAAGTTTTATCTAATGACTACTCCAGATCCATGAAGTTTTAAACATTACATTGAAGGAGAGATGTAAGTAGTTTGAAGAACTTCCTGGCCGTTTTCACAGGGAACTTTTCCCACTCTGTGTCGTTTAGTGAATAGAACAGTTAGTACCCAAACGACCTAACACGGATTCCTCTAAAGCCATTCTTAAGATTTCCCTTCTTAAGAAGTTGATCTCTCTCAGAAGAAGCCAACTTGCTCCTATGCTGCTGCTACTTTCCCGTCATTTCTTTTTTTTACTGTTATTCTTATTGAAAACTAAGTTAGGCGCATATTACACAATAAAATTACAGCTCTCTACAAGAACTCTCATTTAAGTTAAGAAAAAGTGCCAAAGTTCTCTTTTTACACTGCTTTTTTCCTCGATGAAAAAAACTTCTATTTTCCAGCTTAGTTAATGTAACTGGCTAAAATCATCTAACTTCTATACTAAAATACAAAAAAGAGGGTAATGGACCAAACAACCGTAAGAACTTTCACAGCCAGACCCAACATACAGAGAGGAGAAAGTTAGTCTCACCAGGAGGAATGAACAAAACTTGGAGATGTGATGTAAAAAAGGAGAAATATTTCTTTATGGTTTTCACTGCGTCCATCTGTCCGTCTGTCTGTCCGTCTCCCTCTTTATTCACTAACGGTTAGACGTATCGAGTTAAAACTTAGTATATATGTTTAAGACTCCCATGGTTTCCTTAAGTTCCCCACCCCCATGGTCATAATAAAAAGGTCAAATTTTGGACCCAAAGTTAAAGATAGGGAAAAATTTTTTTCTACAATTACTTCTTTTCCAGTATCACTTGTTTTCTTTAACCAAAGTGCCTGAAAAAAGGTCAACATTTTTACCGAATGTTAAAGATAGGGAAAAAATGTTCTTCGATATTGCTTCTCCTCTATCACCGCTTCCTTAATATGACACCCCAATGGTTTCAAGTAGCTCCAATTAGTTTCACATAGCCACAATCAGTGATCAGTTTAAGCCCAAATCCTTACAACTCCTTACCAGTACCACTGAAACTCCTTAACCTTGAAACTCCTTTACTACTTCATACTTAAACTCCTTAACCACCCCTGAAACTCCTTTTCACTCCTTACAACTCCAGTCTTTCGCTCCTTTTTATGTCCATTTTATTAATAATCAATAGTATTTTATAAATCTTTTTACTTTTTATGCGTTTATTTGGTTCCCCCTTCCCAACACTCTTTTTCACTTACTTGTGCCTTGTTACTTGTTACAACTTATCGGAAGAAGTTAAAAGATGTGCAATGCAATTTTAAATTCTTGTTAAATGCAATTTTACAGTGGCCTACACACTAACCTCCGTGTGACCTTGGGAAGGTTAGTGTGTAGTGTGTAGGCCACAGTCAGTAAGTAGCATAAAACATAAAACATAAACCATAATACAAAAAATCTTTTTAAAATAAGTACGTACGGTATCAGTATGATCCCTTTTCTTCTTATCCATAACGAAGGTTAAGTTTCGGTTTCTGCCGTTATCTGATACAACTGGACGACGTACATTAACTGCTGGTTCATATTCATCAGAAGAATGGCCATTATTCAAAGAGACAGTTATCTTGATACTTCCATCGACGTTATCTTCGACTGTGTGTGAGGAATCCATGATGTATGATGTTCTTTCACCTCTCCCTTTCACGATCCACCGATTTTCACAGCACACAGAAACGGGCAATAAAAGGAGTTGCTTTAATTTCAGAAATATTTAACTTTTAAACTTACAAATTTACGAGCCCGGCAACTTGCCTTTTAGTGTGATTCAACTTTGAGTGTTGAATGAGAGACACAAGCACTGGTCGAAGTGTCCCGCCCTCATCTCCTCAGTATGCCCCAAAGTCGGAATTGGGTTGCGGTTGCGAGTTGCGATTTGCGATTGATGCCATGAACTATGAACTATTCAACTCGACACAATAACTCCATTCGAATGAATGAAAAAAGCATGATGGAATCCTCTTCAAGGAGATTTTCTCAAATGGTGTTTTCTATATATTTTATTGGGATTTTTATATAAAACAAGAACAGATATGTTTAGATTGTGATTATATTTGATATTGAATTATGATTTCAAATTCGATTTCCTGCTGAAAAGAAACCGTGAATTATTGGAGAAAACCTAGATGCGAGTTGTGTCCAGCAAGAAGTTGGGTTATCCAACAGAGTATGGCCTTCAATTATACATCTTGGCTACCAATTTGTGATTTGGCAGATTTGGCTACTGCAACCGTCACAACCGTTGCGTTTGTATTTTTTCAAATTTTAATTTTCTTACTTCTTCAGAATTTGATTGAATTTTTTTAAAATGAAGTTATGGGGATTTATCTGCAACGAACGAAGTAGAAATGGTCTGGTGTACAGGGCGTTTCATAAGGATCGGGTATATGGACATTAACATGGGATACAATGTTAATCGACCTACCTCAAGAGA
>JAQFZZ010000985.1:0-13208 GCA_034696405.1 Isotoma caerulea
ACGAACAAAAGTAACAATAATTAATATTTATTGCAGAGCAGAGAAGCAAGTATAGATACAGCAACTTGCAAGTCTTCTTCTATTCTGCCTAGAATGCATTTCTCATTTTCAATCACTTTACTTATTTCTTGCTAACCTTTCCTTATCTTATCTTAATATCAACTTGAAAAAATTATGTCAGTAGAGACAAGTTCACCCTCATCAGTTATTCCTAACCAATTTCGTCGATCCTGACCTAAAAATATTGGTTTGTTGCAAATATCAATCACTCAAAGACATTATCCATTGTGGATGGATGGATACTGTGCGTACCCTTCATGAATGAAGTCATTTTGGCTACACAAAAATATCTGCATCTAATTTTTATTCTGTCTAAGACTAAATTTAATGCGCCTTTTCTAAGGTTCCTGATAATTTATGAGTAAAACGAACTGCTTTTTAATTCACTAAGTACAGCCCAGACTGATATTTTAGTTTAAAAGTACGTCAATGAACATACTGATAATGTAAGGCGACATAATGTCTAGCATGACCTGGACATGCATTGACCCTGAGAGATTATTTTATTAATAGCGAATTTGATATGTTACGATGCACTAATGGCGATAACCAATTAAATTTAATAAAGATCTATGATTATGGACTATGGTACATATAGCGCATCAATTAAAATTAAAATTTGTACATTATTGTACAGGAAACTTGACACTATTAGCTTGGACATGACATTTACCTTTACCTAATTTCTGTTGACTTTGATGACTTTTATAGGCCAAGTATACAGAATAATTGCATTTCTATGAAAGGATTCTTATGACTACGATTTTACGAAGCAACTTCTTTCGTATTGTTAGAAATCCTAGACTAGAAGAAAGGACAAACAAAATCTTGATTGCAATTGCAGCCCAGGACGTTAGCAACATTCTGAGTATTTAAATGTTTAGTCAATGCTAAGTTGCACAAAGTTATTTGGAAAATATCGCTAATAATTAATAATAATGACTAATTGCATATGATTATTAATTATTACTTTGCCCATGAAGATTTGACATTTCTTTACATAATATTCCATTCTTCCATAGTATTTCCTATAGATATTACTTCAGTATACATCTTCAAGGCATTCGACCTTCAATATTTCATAATAACAAGTTTTACCTAGGACCAGAAGTAGCTGTCTGTTTAAAATGAAAAGGTGTCAATGTAGTGACCATCGTCGCTCTTCCAATCAGTTAGTTCTACAAGCAACAAGTGGTCATAATTAGGTCGACGTCTTACTGACTGACTAAAAAACGTATTTTTTCTTGTTTTAAAGCTATAGATTTATTTGCTTCCTTCCCTTTCACTTTTTAGAGCAGGAATTGAATGGTATTCATTTCATACCAATTTTATTTGACACTTTAATTGCAAATATAGTGAACACAGGTTTTGAAACTGTTTAATTGATTGAAGCTTGGTTAAATGTTGGCATATTACATGTCAAACAGGTGATGTAAATGCAATCAATACTATTTTCTGCTTCTCAACCAATTGATCTAATTTGTATTACTTGTCTGGAAGTACTTTCCAATAAATATCTCATTAACCCGCTGCCAGATTTAATTCACTAGTTATTTGTAAAAAAAGGAAGAAATTATCATGACAAGAAACGAGACAAATATTATTCATTATCAATCAACAGGTCAAGTGACTATATGAAGTTGGTAGTAGGTATTGCATTATTTTGTATTTTGTCGCAAATTAAGTTACATTAGCCTAACAAAGAATTTTATGTTGGTTGGATGAAATTAAAATTTATTAAACAAAACCAAGTTTTCATTTTTTGATCTGCAATTTTGGCTTTGATGTTTGTTTGAATTCAGAATGAATGTAGTATAATTTATTTTGAAGTTTTTGAACTGAAATAGATAATTCATGTTTGAAGCAAGGTTTGATTTCAATACAATTGAATACAATGAGAAATAGAAATATTTGTGGATAGATATGACCTTTTTTAAAGTCAATATTTACTGGAAAGGTTTCATCGAAACTTTAAAAAATTGCTACTTCCTTTACCAATTTACAAAAAAAAGTCATGATCCTGTCATTTACTTTTCGTTTCTTTTGCAATGACGTTGATATGACTTTGAACACCTTCACAAAATTTTATATGATCAAGTGTCAAGTCATATAATTAAAGGTGTACAACGTACCTTGAACAACGGGCTACACAATTTAATTTATGCAAATATTTTACTACTCTATATGAATCTTTAATCAGCTTTACCTTACCATCATCAAACTTTGTAACTAAAATAACGACTGATATATTGCAACTGATAATTGTTGCATGCACAACGACTACGAATGATATAATAATTCTTTAAGCTTATCATCCTCGAACGTATTGTAGCGGTCTTACATTATCATTTTACTTACACGTTAATGATATAATGGCAATAAAGTAATTGAGTATACTAAGTTTGCAAGTAAACGTAAGGTTTTATTTTTTTGTATGCATTTGTAAGTATCTAAAGGGTTTAGTAAAGTTAAAGTCATTCTGTTACAAGTATTCATAGAGTCAACATTATTTGATAACTTTTTGCTAAACTTGTAACTACCAAGAACTACCTATTAGTTAACTTGCAAAAGGTTTGTTGGTTACCTTAGCCTTTAGTAAATGCAAAGAACGGTTGTTGTTGAAGTGGCGAAAGTAAATATTGATTTGTGCTAAAAATTAAAAATTCAAGGTTAAAAATATTTCGAAAGTGAAACAAGTAACAAAGTATCATATTCGTAACGTGAGCGTGTAAATACATTTACATTTTAGCTAAATTGCATTTACCAAGGAATTGTAAAAATCAAGAGTATTATAACCCAACTTACTATTACCATTGCAAGCAAAAGTGGTAATTATCATATCTAACACAAAATAAAACATTCCCATTTCCTCACAAAGTCCGTATACCAATCAACCAATTTGTGAAAAGTTGACTTGTTAATTCATGCATGATAAAGACTATTATTGAGCTATTTTATATAACTACTTCTTTGGGAAACGTGACAATAGCCGGTAGTTAAAATTAATTATATAATCAATTGCTTGACCCGGATTTCCGGATAAGCTGACCTTTTCTGAACGGTAAGCTTCGCATTAACTGTAGGACTTTTCAGCAATTTTATTTCCATTACCTTACAAAAGTACTTTTTGCCATTTTTTGACTTTCCATTTACAGGAATCTGAGTGAATGATTTTACAAAGTACGAATTTTATACTATGGACGACTCCCCAGAAATCGTGAAGCTCTTCAAGTACATCATTTTCGGTGCCATCGTATCTCACGTAATAATTATCCATGCTCAGCCATTAGTCACAAAGCCTTCATCAGTAGTACCCGTGCCATTCTATCATTCGGAAGAGGTAAGATCAGATCTGATTTCTACATTCACCGAAAATCAAGAAAGTTTTCGAAACGGACCTTCGCATCAGCCGCAAGTTCAACCTAAACAAGATGACCTTGACCCTGATGTAAATTCTGGCCTAGTTGAAAGAAACAGTGGAGGCCATAAAGAAACACGACAAGCACCAGCCCCATCAGACCTTTCAAGGTCACCCCCAGACTCATTACCATCTCACCACTCTAGACGATTCGGGCCTGGATCTGGTAGCGGTGAGGGTCTGGGGTCCCTTTGCTCTATTTTCCGAATATTTTTAGAACCAAGACGCTTTCCTCGATGTCACGTCTCATCTCGTGGGGAGCCGCAATTACCACCCCCAGGTTTTTTCGACAGAGAAGGACCTTCCGGCCCTAGTGGACCTCTACCTTCAAATGAACTAAATCATGAGTCTCATTCACGCGGACCACACCAGCGAGGGTCACACCAGCATCATGGAAGAAACATTGACGATTTTTCAAGAGATGGGGAAAATAATAGGAATAATAATAATGATAACAGGAATAATAATAATGGCGAGGGTCCATCGTCTGGTCCAAGTCATGATCTTGGTAGTGGTGGTCCTCCACCATCCATTCCTCCACAGTCTATTGCAAACAAGCGTTATGATCATATTGATGACATTCAGATAAATCATTCTGGGGAATTACTGGATGGGGATGAACATGGTGGAATGCATTCAGGATATCCTGGGCCACCAGATCATCAGCAACAAGACCCGACAAAAATATCTCAGGATAGAACTATGATTGTCGTTCCTGAGAGGAATTGCCCCCAAGGTCAAAGAAGGGATTCAAGAGGGTACTGTAGAAGACTTGTTAAAATTAGAACAAATTATCATTACGGTCCTCCACCTGGTGTTGTGAGACCTATCCCTATCCGTTACTATTATAGCAGAATTGTAGCAATCCCTGCACTACATTTTTTCTTTCCCAATGTCTAATTTTAAAATTGCTAACAAGTACCTTATTTTACAATGTTTTCTCATTTTGACAGACTGAAAATTCCAACTCATTAACTCCTGATTGAACATGCACATTTAATTTATAATCGTATGCTAGATAATTAAATATGTTCTACTATTACTTTTGCATTTAGACTTAATAGTAATAGTGATTCAAAGCTGATAATTGTACAATTTTATACTAATCTTAAATATGAATTGTTGCTTTTTATACAAAATCAATCCTTAAACGAACTGATCATGTTAAATAATGAATGCTGTAGATTCACCTATGTTATATTAGAGTTAGATGTACATGTGAGACTCGAACAATTTTATTTATAAAATAATTGTATAACATAAAATATAATATAACATTACAAATTTATTTATTAAGTAGCTATCCTTCCATTACTTTCAATAAGGATTGTATTGTTAAGTTATCGAGAATAAATCAAAATGAGGGGTGTGTGTCGTTTCAGTTTCAGATCGCTTTATGAGAAATAATGAAACATAATTTTTATTGAAGAATTGAATTCATTGAACTCTCATGGTCTTATTGCCTATCTGTAGTGAATAGGTAAACGAAATCTACGATAACAGATAACATGCACAAGATATAATAGAATGCAACTTTCTGGATAGAATTTAGGTCGAAGTTAAGTTAAAATACAAAATTATAATTAGATCATAATCAAAATCAAATTATTTTGTTTTTATTTTCGTTTCTTTTTTTTTTTTGTTTTTTTTTTGCATTTGTTGGCTTATCTGATAATTAGAAAGGATATGTTTAGCAAAAAAATTAAATATTTAAAGACTAAGGATTTCCTAGAGATTGTTGGGGCAAGATGAGATGGTCCCTTTTAGGGCCACCTTCTCCTGTTGGTAAAAAAGTCCAAAGCATCAAAGAATTAAAAACTTACATACACAAAGATTTCCAATTTTACCGTTAACAAAATTACCATTTAATTGAGTTGTTACGTTTGGTATTGGTAACTTGAAGTCTTGGTCCTCGAAAAACAGCTTCAATAACTTCTGCAACAATGCAAAATGCTACTGCTAAAACACCCATAAATGCAAATGCTTTTGCAAATGACCAAAATGATGGATCCCCATCGCCTCCTCCTCCCGGCGAGCCTATTGTCACAATTAGTAACATTATTCAATTAAAAAATCTTTAAAAATCACTCCCATTTCATCAAATCATTAAAAAATGCCAATTCTTTATCATTTGAAAGGAAATGAATCTCAAACCTCCTGAACTGTTCCGGACATTAGTATTATTAGCGTCAGGTCGTTGGCCCCCATTATTGTCTCGACCTTGACCTTCGGCCTCGTCCCTATTCATAATTTGTACTTGTAAGTATATTAAGTATCTTAATTGTTTTTCCCTTTCCCTTTCGCTCAAAGCCTTTTAAAGGACAGCAGCAGCAGGTAAGGTGCAATGTTTAAATTTGCTACATCGTGCTAACTGCTGTTATAGAACAGTGATGATGATGAATTGATTTTGTGAACAAGTTAAATCTGACCTTGTTGCATTTATGTTAATACAAAGCAAACACTTATTACTTTTACACTAGCATTTCCTAATCATAGAAAAGGGCAAGGTGCTTTGTACAAAATAAACTACAAATTACATTACATAATTACGAGTATTACGACTTTTAAACTATAAGCTTAAAAATTGGATGTTTTAATGTTTCCATGAAACTTTCCTGAAAATTTCTGAATCGTTTTCAGATTTACATGTGGAGATTTCAGATTCACAAACTCTTCGGATTAGGATAATTTTTACTAAACGATTATTGTGCAGAAGCAAAACACCTTCATGATATGATATTCATAATTATAACAAAGTAATTTTGTTGATTGGTGGGGTAAACTGGGATGGCTGATAAGGCATGAACTGCATCGCCAGCTAGTTTGGCTATTAAATTAGATATGTTACACAAATCTTGTATTAAATCTAATGCAGTATGTTTAATATTTTGTACCCTGAGCTTTTTTGTAATTTCATATCTTAACTCGTAATTTACAATGCTGCTTCAATAAAAAAATTACTACATAGGATTTTAACTGCAATTGAATTCACAAATTTTAAAGTATCGCTTTGCTGAAAATTCAAGCTCAGGGTGCAAACTCGTAAACATATTTAATTAATTATCATACATTATATATAGGGTTTGAACTTCTTTAGATTTAACACAAGGTTTGTGTAACACCATTAATTTAATAGACGATTTGGCTACAGGCTACCGAACCGATTCGGCTATCGGCTTTTAATTTAAATGGTGCTGCTAGTTGTAAGACAATTCGAGCCGATTTTAGTAATAAAGGTATTTTTCTGACTCGGGCTATAATAAGCGAAGTTATATTTAGGATTGAATACGAATTCACGTAGATAAAAGAAAGGTTAGGCTTTTTCAATTATAATACGATACATTTCATAAGGTATTTCTAAGAGGATTACATATCACATGCATTTCCAGTAAATATACTGGAGAAGTTAGTTAATTCGAGAACTCATTGTATAAAAAAATCCTATTGTCTAAATTCTATCCATCCATAAGGGCACAGTATGTACAAAATAATTGATATACAAACTATGAAATAAATAATACATTTCTTATTAAAATTTCTCTTCTTTTTTATTTTATTTCTTTAACAAATGTTTGTAGAATGACATGTTATGGCTTGCATTATTCAGGTAAAGATTACAAATTACAAAGCAAGTTTCAAATATAATAGAATTCATCATTATCCCTTCCGGCTCACTGAATTTCTGTAATCAATACTATATTTATAGTCAGGTCTTAAACTAATAATGATATAAGCATTCTAAAATATTGTTCAATTTTTAAAACTATATAGAACTTTGCATTGTGGCTCATTTGATGATGATGTTTGCAGTACAATGCTGACTAGAGATAAGCTTGTAATTTGAAAATATTTAAGATAAACTATTATTTCTTTCTTCATTATTATTATATCTTGTCCAGTATCTCATGTAATATATACTAAACAACAAATAAATGAAATGTGAAAGATTTATGAAGACAAGTTGTGTTGTACAAAACTGTCTTGCATAAACTACCTCTCCAGTCTCCAGTTAGAAGAATGTTATCATTAGAAAGAAATTACGTTTTTAATAATTTTTGTAAATTCATTTGTATTTTTTAACCTCAAAACGGTTGAGATTTGAGATCGACAGAACCCGGTGCAGTCAACTGTTTCAAAATTGTACAAATCTTGTTAAGAAACGAATTATGGTAAATCATTCGCTTTGTGTAATAAACCTAAAAATTAAAACATCTAAACCCATCACCAACGCTAGTTTTCAGGTAATTTAGTACTGAATCCCTTAATTAATTTTTAAAATTTTCTTTAGCAATCCGAAAAACTGATTTTCATTTTGGCATTTTATTCAGAATCACCGATCACCTAATCTCAACTCGTCTTCAATCAATTAGTTCACCATGTTCTTTAAAGATGTGAATATCCTATTGAATGAAATAGTTCATCAGTTTTTAATCGTATTTCTGGTGATATTCCTTTGGATCTATGTTTTCCTATTGTGTATCGATTTCTTAAACCAACACTGGAACTTGTTCTTTTCGAACCGGATCAAAATATCTGGAAACAATTATTTTACTCCAACCTATATCCAAGTATTCTTACCAGAAAAACAATTTCGAGGTCCATCAGATTATTACATCTTATCTAATGCATTGGCAAATCAAGCAAGTCGATATGAAGAAATACAAAAGCTGAATAATCCTCAAGACTTTCTTCGTCCTACAGATGCAAAACCAAAATTGTTCAAACGTGCGACAGTATTAAACACTCCGATATCACCATTACCTGGGTCTCGTCCATGCCATTTTTATGATTCACCCTTACAAACCAAACCTTATGGACATTATAATAGAACCCCCAACAATATGAACTTTAAAGCAAACGCTTCAACCGCTCATAATTCTTCACAGCAGCAGCAACAATGGTCAGGATCAAAATTGTCTTCAAAAATGTCAAGATCAGAGATTTCATCCCAGCAGCAACAATTGTCGGCATCATTCCTAGTTCAAGGCATTAGTAATGGGGAAAATCGGTTATTCAGAGCCAAAAATCAGAGTAACAACCGTTCAATTTCAATCGGATCCGGTAATAACGTTCCCGATAGTCAGTGCCTTTCTCGACATCAAACCTATGGATCTGGACAAGATAACACAGGCGACTTAATAGATTTACAGACAGGACTAGGATCAAGACGTAAAACATTCGTCAATTACAGCGGTGAGATGGAAAAAAATTCACAGGTCTACAAAGATTTTTCAGTAAGTTGTAAGTATTATGGAACACCGTGAAAAGGTAAAAATGGTAAAATACGATTGTCTTATTGCTACATTCTTTTTCTTGTTTAGTTTTTAGTTAGATATTTTCAAGAAATGAAAATGTTATCAGAAAGTATTTCTTCAAAATTAATGGTATAAGCTAATTTAGTATGTTTATTGTGTTCTTGAGATTTACTAAATTTAAAAACACTTAAATGTTGATGTGTCAGTACGATTTTTTACATTGATTCATCCTATCGATCCTTTATTACAATATAATGTTACGAAGCTGCATTCTGTACACATATTTAAAAAATCATGAATTGCTTTAATTTAAGATTAATTGCAAGAACAATTAAAAGCTAACATTTATATAATTAGACGTAAATAATTCACACAAATACATTTAAACATTAGCACAAACTGCCATGTAACAATAAATTTCAATTGAAAACTACTATTTTTACATTGTCCATGAATGCAACGATTTCCAAATCCACAAAAGAGGTGTTGATGTACCTCGTCACAAAAGGAACCTTCAATTCCAAGACATCCCGTTGTGCCAATAGGTTGTTTAGTGAAAATGCCAATTTTTTCATGAGTAAGACATTCGCACTTGTTCGTAGTTTTGCTGCATTGAAGCGGGTGATTAAGACCATCCGGGTTTCCTTCTGTGTTACAATACAGATTCGAAGCGTTGTGCGAACAATCATCATTAGTATACTGTGTCATGTCAAGGTCCTCATCTTTCCCAGTATAATATGCAATCTGGATACGTTTTCCATATTTCTCATAATAGGTATACTTGCAAGGGGATCCAATCTCAGATGTCACTTTTGGGTAGCTTAACATCGGTTCTAGATTATGACAAGGTTCTACAGTAACTTCTTCTACAGGTGGCACAAATTCAGCACCACCCAATTTTATGTCTTCAGTTGGAGCTCCTAATGTGGTGACGATAAACCTGGTGAGACTGGTGACGGCTAAAATAGTTTTAACAAGCAAAATAAAATAGCATGTCATTTTCTCTAGAATCTATCAGAAATATAAAGCCAAGCTAACAAATAAAGAAGTCGAAACTAAAGCACATATTTTAGGGGATTTTCAGGAAGTAAAGTCTCTCATCAGAAAAAAATGCTTGATCTTGGATCACAACAATTTGCCTTTCAAATTGTCATGGTTATTGATGATGTTACATTGAATGGTTTAATCGAGAGCAAAATAAAGTAGAAAAAGAAAAGACTTGTCAAACATAATAGAAACATACATTTTTTGAGTAGAAAATTAAATCGCACGATTACCCATCAGACATTTACAAAATTGGAGTATAATTTCTGGACTTCCTTCGTCCATTTTTGGTGAATGAGACCTTCGAAGCCAAACCACACCTCAGCGAGATGATCGACATTACAAAAATTTTCTCCAGTATGGGCGTGACCCGAGAAGAGGCAAAGTTCCCTGCTACTCATCTCGATTGCCTTCATCTGCTGCTTTCAATTCTCATTGCAACTACTGGAGCTATTCTTCTTTGTGAATTTCTGAAGAATGCCTTCGACACTCTTGCACAAGTGCAGCCACAACCCTTGGCACCAAACGCGGATAACGCTGTCTCGGATAACAACAATAACCGAATTCAACCTCCATTTGAAAGATTTCTTAATGGCCAAAGGGATGATGGAAATCGAAATGATCTTGAATACATCTTGGATGTTTTTGCCCCTCATCAACTCTTCGATAGTCTTAAAAATGGAATCCGTAACATATTTCAGAATTCGAATGGGGATGAAGACCGTTTCATAAACAGCATTGATCGAGTAGGAACGTCAAACAATGTCAATTCAAAGGTTTGCTCGAGATACATATGAGTAGAATTAATTAGTCAAAATTTAATCTTATTTTTTTCCAAAATAGCGAATAGCAAAAACTCAATCCAAGAAAAATGTGGCAGCCAAAAAGAAAGTCAGATTTTCTTTAGGAGGAAAACGGATTGAGGTAAAAAGGTTTCATTTTTTAAACATTCGGATGTAATAATCAGTATTGAATTGAATAAGTCTTTATTTCAAACACTTCTAACTTTTAAACTTTTTTAGCTGTGCCCCTTCTTTCAATCAGATGAACAATCAGTTGACGTAGCATCAAGCACTGCATGGAAAGATATCAACTTGGATCTTCCAAAGACAGACGTACTTTTACCCAAAATATATAATTGTATTATGCATCCAAAAAACATTTTTATAGTAGTGCAGTGTTTTTAATGTCAACAATAATTTTTGTTTTAGGAAAAGGTTAAACCGATCACACGAGAAGAACTTAAAGCAATGGCTGCAAAGCTATCAAAAGATTGTAAAAATTACTTTATCAATAATCGCTCGATTCAAAACGATGTAGGTCCTGACTTTGGTAAATAGAGATGCATAAAAAATAATAACAATTCGAAGCATTTTTTGGTTTAACCGTTTGTATTATATTTATAACCATATATTTTAAAATATTTCAGTTGTAATTCCACTAACAGTGAAAGCAGGAGAAGAATTGGAAATGATTGATAGACTTGACTGCGAACCAGAACAAGAATGGTTTAAATCGGTTTCAGCTTTTCCATCTGAGGATGCCGATGATGACATGGTCATGGTTGAGAGCTTCTGAGTCGAAAACAAATTATACATTTTAAGTATTGCCAAAAGGCAAACACATATATACCTTTCAAAATTGTTGTGCAAAATCCAAATTCTCAATTACATTTTTGTATCTTAATCTTATCTTAAAGCAAGAAGCCTTTGTCTATACTGTTGCAATATTTACAATCATAACGAACCACCAAAATGCTTGTACAATCCATAAACTATTATGTCCAACAAAATAAAAACATTTTTAAAATGCACATCCATTCATTGTATGTGGATTTGTGAAAGCATCAGTAAATACAAGGGTAATCAAAGTTTTATTTAACCTTTGAAATCAAATGAATTTATGTTAATTTTAACATTTTGCCTATTCGTTTACTTTCATTGAGCAAAGCTTCATTAGAAAATAATATTGATAACGTAATCTCGGATAAAATGACTGGGAAGTCAAAATGATTGATGACTGAATGGATTAATTTATTCTGTGTAATCAGTACATTGTTGTATTTCCCTATTCTAAGAATTTTCCAGTTGATAAGAATTTTAAATAGCCGGGTAGACTTTCAATATAAATCGATGAGCTAGCTATCCTAACTAGATGTTTGCATTATTATGGTCAGGCTAATGGTTGGACATCGAATTCCAATCATATTCACCTTGCCATATAAACTGGAAAGTAAATTTCTTTACTGAAACGATTTGAAACAAGTAACCTTCAGCATACTTTACTAAACAGAAATTTCTATTATTACGATAAAAATGCCTGTTGGTTTCAATCAACTGACAAAGAATTAAAGCAATTGATTTTAATTTATTTTGATAGTTCTACTTTTTGTAAATCATTTTAATACAGAATCATGAAAGACTTCTACAGGTTCTCGTTAGTTATTTTAGCATTAACATCCGTGTCCATCGCTTCAGGAAATGATCCAGAAAGTCGAAAGGCTTCAAATAATGCAATATTTCAGAATCCTTCATTTCGACTTCCACAATCTGTTTTACCAAGTAGTTATAAGTTGGAAATGATTCCAATTTTGGATGCGATACCTCAATATGAAAGATTTACAGCTATAGGGAAAGTATGGATCAGAGTCAACTGTACAGAGGCAACATCAGTTATCAAACTTCATGCGGTTGGGTTGACAATTGACGAAAGATCTGTCCAGGTAACTTAATTTTTTTACACAACATGAATGTTCAAGCTTGCAATTACAAATTATCTACATCACAAACAGGTCACAAATTCAGTAGGAGAACCTCAATCTATTACGAATTTCGAATATCAAAGTGACTTTGATTTCTTCGTAATCAATCTTAGAAGTTCTCTTATTGCAGGACAAAACTATGAAATTTTTATTCCCTTTACTACTCCCGTGTCTAGAGATCGTTTGGATGGAATGTATTTAGATTCTTATGTGGATCCTTTGACTCATGAAACAAGGTATGTTTCTCTGATGCGTCTGATAATAAAGATGGTTTAATTTCTTTTAAAATGTGATATAGATATGTTGCGACAACACTTTTTGCTGCGAACAGTGCTCGAAGAGCTTTTCCATGCTTTGACGAACCTGGTTTAAAAGCTCAATTCGAAATTATTTTGGGAAGAGCTCCAGATTATCATGCACTTTCCAATATGCATGTAATCGATACACAACCAATGTAAGACAATTATTGTACTTTTCATCCTTCATTAAATACAAAATGGATTTTTACGACAAGTTATATTTAGGACCGAGTTGCCAGGATGGTTTAAAGATACTTTTGCTCCAAGCCCGTTGATGTCAACTTACCTTGTTTGTATGATTGTTTCCGATCTCACTTACGAAGAGGCCCCTACAAGCGATCCAAATGTTCCTATTCACAGGGTATAAAGAT
>JAQFZZ010000986.1:0-13205 GCA_034696405.1 Isotoma caerulea
AATGTTTTGTGTTTTGCCTAAAAACAAAAATATTCATTCACATTGCATATCATGTATTATCGCTTGAGTGTTGAGATGCGATGTGAGTTTTTTCTTAAGTTTAATATTTATTTAAACAGATGTTTTTTTTTGTATTTCCAGGGGCCCTCAGTTCAAGAGTTGCAATCATTCATCAGTTTTTGTCTGTACACTGAAAATACCACAAAAGTTCGCAACCTATGACGGTGACGGCGGAACTATCAACTTGCTTTTGTAACTGAACGCTCTAAAAAGTTGTTAAGCAGTCGTGCCATGGAAGAACCGTAACGTGCCTGTAGGTGTGAAACAGTAAAATCAAAGTTCTTTGAATGGACTAATAATTACAAAACCTGGAATGAAGAGATTTGGAAGTATATGGCGATAGTGTATATAGTAACTGTGGCGTTTCTATAATCAGTTCACGTATTCCTTGAAAGCGAAGGTGGCAAAAGGTTTATGTTTTTCTGGTAGACTAAAATTGTCTACCTGTAATTCAATTGATAAGAACGGAGCACGGAGTTTAGTTAAAAATTCATCATGAGGAACATCACAGACCCTAATGCACCTTGTGAGATGCTAGCATCATCAATGAATCTTGTCAATCTTCGTGGAATTCAGAACGCGTTGGTTTCCTTGAAATCAACACGAGTTGCCGAGAGAAAGGTACGCCTTAAAATGGGTTCCTGTTTTTGCATTCCTGATTTGATTTGATTGTAGCAGAATTGATGTGTGATGTTAGAAGTGTTAAAATGGTAAGGTATTTTAAAACTTAACTGTATTGAATAATTAACAGTTAGCAGCCGAGACTCTAATGGAGCTTCTTACTGACAATGAAGAAATATGCCGCAGTTTAGATTTCTATTCCATATACAAAGAAGAAAACAGCGTAACTTGGAATGAAATTTTTAATCACGTTACGGCGTATTTTGAGATGGTATGGTAAAATTATGCACAACTATTGAAACAGTATTTTATTCCGTGTATAAATTACTAGTAATTAAATAATTAGGAAGTAATTTATTTCAAACAATTTTTTGTCTTTCAGGAAACTGCAAAGCTAACTACTCGCAATGTCAGAGATTTAAATAAGCATTCTTTCTATATTAGTGTCGTTGATCGTGTAGTGCAAAAAGGGACATGTTGTAAGTTTGTTGCCCTTTAGAATCGCAGTTTCCTACCAAAATTAAAATTTTAAATTAATTAGATGTGAATGAATTTTTTCAAAGATCGCGCATCCATTGGATGGAAAAAAATTTTTCATTTCCTCATGAAGCATTTAACAAATGATGTCAGCGCTACACTGTACGGGACATCGCTCGTCAGTATTCTGCAAAACTTCCTAGCCATTGATGTTTATGTTTCTTTCATTGATGGAACGTCATGGATTGGTAATTTTAAAAACTCGTTGGTTTTATATGCAAAGCCATTTTTAATTCATCGAATGGATTTTTACGGGCAACATTTTTTACTTTAAAGCGCTAATCAAAATGTTGCTCAGTATCTATAACAAGTACGACATTCCACATTTTATGGTTCTGCAATGTTTGAATACGGCTATTCTTGAAAGCTCCAACACCCCTTATGTCATTGCAACGTTGCGTTCAAAGTAAGAAATTAAACCCTCCTAAAAGGTATCTTAGGTTTAGTGTTGAAAATTTCTTTAGTTGTTTTGGGCATTCGATAACAAATTGTTGTATTACATTTTTTAGAGTGGTTCATTTTTACGAGAGCGTTTTTTCATACGATCAAACACGCTTTAATGCTAGCAACTTACAGAATAACAACGTGATACTTCTTCTCAAGGGACTCACTATTTTGTGTCATAAAGTTAGTTGATACAACATTTTTTAAAAGTCAGTATAACTGAATGTTAATTATATATTTTGAATTGATTTTTATCTTTATTATTTGCAGAATGCAGTTGAATTTCGAGGTATTTTATGCAAGTTAGGAGAATCTATTATTCCAGTTATCCTGCATAGAAACAGATACGTTACCGAAGAAGAGGTATTCCAATATTATGATTTAATAACCAATTCTAGTTTTAAAAGATTGCAGACAGGTTCCTGTTTCATAATGCTAATTATTGCTTTATTGTAATTATAGCGTGCTTTAATCGAGTTTCTTCTTGTACAAGTACAACTTCACTCTCCTTGTGATATTGACATGAATAGTCCAGCCTTCTATGCCCACGATGCAAGAAAGTGGTTGGACATTGTCAGAGCTATCTATGCTCGCAGTATCGATATGATTGACGAAGTTGCAACTAAAAAAATGAGCCATTATCACAAAGACTTACAAGTGTCTGAAGGACTCATTCTGTTGGCAGCTAAGTGTACCAAACAAGTAATTTTTTTACTTCCTTGTAAACGATTTCTGTTTGAAAAGTTTTTGTAGTAATGCAATGCTTGATTTTGATTTTCAATACAGATCTCAGAAGGGCAAGTTGAAGAGCAACTAAACTCTGGAGATGAAGATGATCCCAACCCTTCAAAAAAGCCGATGAAATATAGGTCTTTTAACAATATCATAAGTGACGTCTGCAGCAGATCGTCAACTGGAGAAAACCAAATGGTTTGGTGAGAAACGCACAAATTCAGGACAGCAATACTAGAACAATCTCAATTCAATGACGTAATTTTAATGATTTTATTTCTTTAAGGATTAACTACTTAACAGCTGTACTTTCAGAATTTCCAAATCTTGTTGGGGGTCGAATAAACTTTTCTTCTTTGTTCAACATGGGTCTCAGTTTTCTTAACTCTACCTTTGGAACCAGAAGAGAGGTGTATTCACTGTTTATCTGTCTATTGAAGACTGAAAAGCATTTGATTCAGTCGGATGTCTTGAAATGCCGCTCAACATCTTGGGAGAATGTATGGGATTCAACTTTGAGGTTCGGGTTTTAATTTATTGTTTCTCTAACTGCTGAATTGTTTGAATTACATGGCTTGATGACTTAGTTGTGAAGAACCCTTATTACTGTTTTAATTTGTATTCCATTGCAGAGCGATGTCAATGAATGAGGTAAAAGTAGAAGGGATGGAACTGCTCCGAAAGCTGTTAATTGAAGTTCAACCGTCTAATTTAAATTCTTTGCTACATCTTTATCTTAATGGCTCATTGCCTGTGTCCATACAAAGTTTGCAACTTTTAGCTGAGTTACTATCCCGCTGTTCACTTCCACTTTATGTTGGTTCAGCAGCTGAAAATTCTAGTACTAACATAGTAAGTGTCGGTATCGATGTCGCCACTACATCCTGCCCTCGTCTGGCTCTTATTCGATGGGTTGTAAACTGCACCGAAGAATTAGAACTTGGACATGAACCTTTGATAAGTACAATTTTATGCTCTTTGCTAGTAAAGCAAACTCATAATTTGATTAATGCCGAGTCTTCTAACCATTACAATATGGCCCCAAATTTTACTTCTGAACTAAATCCATTTGAAATTACTTACGATGACTTTGAGACAATACTTTTGAAGTGTTGTTTTGTACGCGACCCTAAAACAATAAGTTCAGAAACAAAAGAATCAACGAATCAGAAGATTTTGCAGTTTTCTACTATACCAACTGTGCCAAATCGGCTAGTAGAAGCTCTTGTCGATGACTTTGAAAAACAACCAACAATGATTCAAGATGTTACCCCTGAGTTCATGAGAAAACTCATGCAATTAAACTATCGAGTGGCTGTCTATATGAACATCATCAATGTATTACAGAAGCATTCCATCGGAAATGATGATAACGTTGGATTTCGTACAAATTTAGAAAAACTTTTCGATAAAGCTTTTAGCAGATGGATGGAATTAGCAACGGCGTTCATAAGCAAAGGAAAAGATGAAACAGCATATCATGTGCAGCAAGTAATAGCTATTATGAGGAACATACTTCGAAGTGAACATCTCTGTGAACGAGTGAAAAGCATCCTTGCTCAAAAATTTTCTCAGCAAATGCAAGAAATATTGAAAAAAGTCTACCGAAGCAGCCTTAGCAAATACATTATACGTATAGGTATGCGAAAAACAAACATAAGATTGTACTTCAAACCGAACCGTTCTTTGGAAATTCAGAAGAATCACTGACTACTTACATTAATTTGCTTCATGTGAAGCTTTTGAAACAAATGTTTTGTATATTTTCTTGTTTCTTTGGACGAGTTGGTTTGAATTCACTGCTTATATTTGTATATCTTTGATATTCTTAATGCAAAGGATGTACTAACTTACTAATTCGCTATGGTTCTTTAGTATGGTCATATGGTATTAAAGATCAGTGCAAGTCTATGGCATTATCTAAATAATGTATTTTTATTTTTCGGATGCAGCTAACAGCACTACAAGTGGAATCGAAACAATTTTATTCAGAGGTCAAACAAACAAAGATTTACTGAGAAGAATTTATCTGTCGTCGTCATCCATAGATGCACCTGGTATCTCCGAGTGCCGACACATAGAATTAGCAGCGTTGGAGGCGTTACATTGTTTAATTGACTACGGAGTAATGTGCGGTAAGTTGTCAGAGTCAATGCTCTGTGTCAGTAGTGAATAATCATTGAATTTAGCTACTTACTTATGGATATTATGGTGTTTTTTAGATCATCGTTTGGCATTGTTTTCTGAGATCCTTAAAGACTGTGTTAGCGAGGTTTACAAAGCAGCCCTACCGTTTAACTTTGAATTTGTACGTTCTCGTTAACCTTATTTCTGCAATCCGTGTAAAAGTTTAATTGTAAGATTAAAATACATTTGTTTTTTGGTTGGTTTTAGAGCTCTGAAGTATTAAGGCGTCTCATTCCAGTAGTAATTGAAGGGGAGTGCTCTGATTTGCTTAGTTTGGTACTCCCTCTTCTTCAAAAAATGTGTAAAGGATTTCACATGTTTCCTCAGTGTTCAAAACGGTTGTGGGAATTTTTCGGAGGTTAACAAGAAGCTTTTAATTGCAGATTTTCTCGTTTTCAACTTCAGTGATCAATGTTCGTGATTTACTTACCCTGAGGTATTTTATTTATTGCAGATTTAGTAAGTGGAATAAATGTGAACCACTCGCACGAAAATAAGAAAAACTTCATGACCTTAATCGGAACGCTCTTAGGTTTCTTAGAACTAGCAGACCATAGATCAAATATTTTTGTATATCAAGCAAGTTTGAAAGCAATTGGAGAACTCGCAAAAGTAACTTATTTTCAGAAGTGTTATTATTAATCATTTGAACATGACTATATATATTTAATATTATGATTTGTAGAATGATACGACCATGTCGTGGAGCACATTTGTTCAAAAAGGTCATGAGGATAGTCATTTATCTCCTGTATGGATTCTCAATGAAATCTACAAGTATCTTAACAGCTCAAGCCAACAAATCAGGTTGGCTACAGCTGATTCAGTTTGCTTAGTATTTGAACATGCAGCTATCCCCCTTCAGCGCCCTAACGATTCTATTGACGATTTGCCTCAATATAATGTCGAAAACTCCATTGAAAAACGGCTAAAAAGCTATGAAAAGGTTTATAAATGTCTTGAAGAAATATTTCACATTTCGGTAAGATTCTGAAAAATCACATGTCAATTTTTTATAAATGATGTTTGTTATTATATATTGTGCTGTATCTAACGTGTAGGAGGGTCTAAATCAAGATGAAAATTCTGAAGAAGCTATTAACCGAACATCTGTGGCCCTGAACTGTTTATCGAGACTTATATTTGCTTACCCATTCATTCAAAAAAAATCAGTATGCAATTTTTTAAAACTGTGTAAACTCAAAGCTATTGATTTAACACTCGCCGAACGGGCTTTGAACTTTGCATCGTCAGCTGCAGCCAGAACTATGTGTTACCACCTCCCTCTGCTATTACTGACGTGGGTGGAGTCAAAGTATTCTATTGAAGAGTTTCCGTATAACTTTTGTGGGTCTGAGACAATACAAAGTTTTTGCAAAAAATTCCAAAGAGAAACTACAATGGCGTTCTTCCAAAAAAATGGACGTGAAACAGAAGCTCTCTCCCGTTTTGCGGATTTTCTTGGCGTGAAGACGTACGACCTTTTGAAGGTAAAGTTCTATTGTTAATGGTTTACAATTTTTTGTGTTTTTGTTATTGAAAACTTCAAGCTGGTTTAATTATTTACAGGAGTCTTGTGCGATGCTCGTAGCACGAATAATTCCTGAGGTAACAGCTTCTAAACACACGAGACAGCCACCGAAAAATGCTGTACACTGGTCGGAAACTCAAAGACTTTTAAACTCAGCATTAGGTGGCCAGCATGTAGTTGAAAAGCTGACTTCTGAGAACATACTGGAAATCATTCTTCATATCGTTTCCATGCTGTTTGACCCTCAAATTCCATCAGCATGGGGCTGTCCAGAAATTCAACTTCCTGAACCGTCTTCTCGTTACTATGATGAAGGGACGGCTGAAATAGCCATAGGATTTCTACAGCAAACTTCCAATCGTAATGATGTAAGCTTGACGGGTTTTCTTGCTACATGGCACTCCCAACAAATTCTGGCCAATCTAATTACGCTTATAAAGCGAGTTCATGATGCTCATAACGTTCTAGAGAAGTTTCGAGGGCTCCATCACTTCACTTACTTTGTAGAATTATTGTCCAATGGAGATCCGCAAGCCTTTGCCATAATACAGGAGTTCTTCGGCCAATTTGTTGTTTACGCTTATCTTCGTCTTTTGAAATGTGAAAGTGGTACAGATAGTTTCAGCAGACAATTACGCTGTGCAGTGGTGTTCCTGATGTCCAAACTCGTTCTTTTTTTAACGATGGGCTTTAAGGACGAAATGAAGTACTATTTCCATCCAGTCGTAAATGGCGTGGTTTCAAGTGTTATCAAATACCCTGACCTCATCGAACCATCAACAAAACTTCTAGATATTCTGATGAAAACTTACGGCGACGATTTCTCTGACTGTATAAAATCTTTAGATCCTTTTCCAGTACACATCAAAGAATTCGACGTATATCGGGAAATTCACCATCAAAAGAAGTATGGACTTCGTAGAACTGAATGGCTGCTACAAGATGAACTGCGAGCTTGTTTGAGTGAGATTCAGCTTTCAAACGGCTCTTGTGCAAAGGAAAGGCTGGAGTTTGTGAGAGAACTGCTTATCAACAAAAAACGAGACTTGGAAAAGTTAGTTAAATGTTTAGAAGGAAAACGATTTTCAGATGAATGTACATCAGATACGTTGCATTGTATCATTCACATGCTGGTCGGTGTGATAAAAAATGGCGGTGACGAAGAGACTGTGTTAGAAGCATCAAGATGCCTTGGAGAGATTGGTCCAGTTGATTTGTCAGTCTTGGTACTTCCGACGTGTTCCAACGAACAAGGGATAAATCTCGACCATTTTTACTCATCTGTGGTTAAAATGCTTGTCAAATATTTGACTGAAGATGATCTTGAAGTAGTTGCAACTTGCAGTGAAGTGATCCGATTAATGTTACAATTTATAAAATGTCACGCGGAAGTTACGCTAGATTTTTCTCAAATACCTAGAATATGGGGTATGATTAGGCCAGGTATGCCCCCCAAGGCGCATCCTTCTCATCTTGAAGATTTGGGGGTAGTACTTGCCAACTCTTTGGAAACAAAACTAGGACTGAACGAAATGGATGAATTTGTTGACTATCCCTCTTGGATTACGCAACTCACTTGTGGACTTTTAGAATGCTTCAGAAAAAAAGATTCTTTTATTACTCGATGCATTCCTATGTGTGAAATAAAGGTTAGAATATTTTAAAATTAAAATTCTCATTTATATTTATGAATAAATTAAGGATGAACTGATGTTTATTGTTATTGTACCAATGTCTTTAAAATACATTTGACATTTATGTTCAAATTTTTAGGTGGAATTTTGTGAAGAGATACTTCCTGTCGTAATTTACAAAATGCTAACATCAAGGAGCACGAATCCTTTAGTCCGAAAGACAGTTTCCGGATATTTTCGAAACTTTTTTTCTAAATTTGTCTTCAACCAGACCGCGTTATTAGAATCAAGTCGTAGTTTTACTCCAGTTATAGGTAAGACGTAGTATTGTCGTGAGAATTACTTTTGTTTTCTTGAAAATGTAAGCTTTCATTTGTGACTGCAAATCCGATTAAAGTTTTTTAAAGTAGATAAATACTGAATTTAAATTGTAGGTGCTGAATCCGAAATTTCAATATACTTAAATAAGCTGGCTCTTCGACGTCTAATTACAGTTGTTCAATACCTTCGATATCTTCCAGCTCCTCAGAATGTTAGAGGAAGTTTGAGGTAAGCAGCATTATTTGAGTTTCCTTTTACTAGGTGGGTATGCACGTTTTACAGTGGTTTAAAAATCTTATATCACGCAGGTCAACCCCTTGGGATAGCAACTTTTGGCTGGACATAAACTACTTGGATCTAGCTAAGGCTGCACAATACTGCGGAGCTTATCTTACTTCCATACTCTTCACTGAAATAGCAGCAACTGATTTAGATCTGTAAGTGCCTATTTTGCAATATGAAGTTTCAATTTTTAAAAAACGTGTACACAAAGTTTGATTTTATACTAGGGGTGGCACTAGTCACATTGACGAAATGGGTGAAGACGATGCTATGGAGTCGTTTTATTCTCAAGGAACGGTGTTGTTCCCAAGAAACAGAGCAGAATCGTTTGAGAGGCTACTGTTAAAAGCATATACAAGTATCGGAGAACCTGATGCAGTGTATGGGTGTGGTTCTGCTCGTTTTTCTGACGGGGTAATGAATATCCAGCACCTCCAGCAACGAATGCAGTACGGAAGGGTTTTATCAGTCTCTGATGGAAATGCATTGGACCCGGATTCTACGTCAGAAAGTGTAGTTTGCAGTTCCATGAAGGAAATGGGACTTTATAATACGCTTTGGACATATTTACAAGGAATCGAAACCAGGGAGAAGGTACTTGATCAAGAGTTGGCTGATATTCAGTATGAATGTGGATGGCGCTTGTCCAAATGGAACTTGCATTGTGACAAAGCAACGTACGTTAAAGATGCAAATATCTGTGAAAGCAAGAAGACATATGGCCATGGTATATTCCAAAGGTTTGTTTACGAAAGTATTCAGTCAGGGCTGGAAAATGACCTTGTAAACCATGTAGACAATATCAGACATGGGTATGGAAGTATTGCAAGAAATTTACGACATGCAAGTGTTGAAAGTTCAGAAAATCTGTATGGCTTCTTGAGTCGTTTTCAAATGATTCGTGTGATCGAAGACTTTTTTCAAACAGCTAAGCCACCACCTGATGCTTCGTCTAGTGGTGGAATTGATTTATTTTTGAAAAAATGGAAAAGTCAGGATAAAATCAACAGCAGTGATTTCAAGTTCCAGGAACCTATTCTTTACTTAAGGAGTGTCCTTCTTCGATCTTTCGATAAGAAATTCCCACGAGAAGAGTTGGAGCATGCTTATGATGACTGCATGCTTGAACTAGTATCTAAAGCAAGAGACTCGGGCAGATTAGAATTTGCTGAAAATTGTGCATCTTGCGTGAGCACAAACTCAGATAGAACTTTGAGAAAAGATGTGGAAATAGCAAAAAATCATTGGGCCAGAGGAGATCAAGATATTGCGAAGCATATTCTTCATCGTCTAATCAAAAGAGGCTCTCCTGACGGATGTGATTTGTATCCAATAATATTGCTTCTTTATGGAGATTGGCTTTCAGAAACTATGTCTGATCGACCGTCAGTTATTTTGGACAAGTACTTATTTCGGTCATGTCAAATTTACGAAAAAAAGGTTGGCACTTCTCAAGTTGAAGCTGCTAAAGCTCACTTTGCACTTGCCAAGTACGCTGATTTGCAATATCAAAATGTGACTAAGTACATGAAATCTGATGTATTTTCGGAAAAGCTGGAATATTACAAGAAGGTATATAGTAACTTATTAAAGTAATAACACTTTTGAAAATTCACTTTACCTTAACCTCATTTACATACACCTCATACCTTTTCATTATACTTTTCATGCGACTATTAGGACGTCGAGGTGGTTTCTTATTTCAATACTGAAATTCATTTATACAATTCAATAGTTATAATTTTTTGTTAATTGTGTGTTTATAGGCGCAATCTGATGTTGCTGCAAATGCAAATGCAGTGGATCAAGATGCTAGAAGAACGCTTATGGTATTACGGAAGCAAAGTCATATTGATGAAGATGAGATAAAAACTACGGTTGAAGAAAGGAGAAAGTTTTTGTTGCTAGCGTTGAGGCATTATTTGCGGGGTCTGAAAGACAGTAATGATCAGGATTTGCTTATCTTTAGAGCTGTAAGTTATTTATGTAATTGAGACTTTTTCATAGAAACTTTGTACTAATGTAGCTTCATCAAAATATAAAGACAACATTTTTGTAAACCTTGTAGTTATTGATTTCGAAAATGAGAAACATGAATGAGTAAAAATGTTTTTATAACAGGTGGCTCTTTGGTTGGAGAATTCGGAGTCGGATGAACCGAAAATCAGCAAGGAAGTTAACTCTATATTCAAGCAAGAGATAATGCCCTCGTACAAGTACCTTATCGTTTTGCATCAACTCAGTGCCAGACTCAGTGCCATCGGATCTGGTGGAGACTTTATAACTATTCTTTCATCGATTTTGGGTAATTTTAATAAGAGTGTATTTTAAAATAAACATGCTGAACAAACATTATATTTAAAAATATAAACTGTATTTACAGTGAAGTGTGCTCAACAGCATCCTTACCACACTATGCCAGTGCTGTTAACTCAAGCACTTCTTCACAAAGATAAAGAGCTTGGTCAGAAAAACAATGGCAGGAAAGTTGAGGTAAACGTTCCTGTACCTTTTTGGCGTTATTAGCGTATGTGAAATTGAGCTGTTTTTAGTAGTTATATACATTTTACTACTACTTTTAGGATCGAGTTAAAGCTGCATCAAATCTTGTGGGAGTTATAAAAAAGAATAAAGCACTTGCACCGTTAGTGAAAAAGATGGAAAGCTTATGGAATGCTCTCATTGAGCTAGCAAATGTCCATGAAACTAGGAACACAGTTTCACCTGGGATGATTCCTGCAGATTCATCGTTAGCACGTCTCAAAGAACTAGACTCTGTAATTGTACCAACAACTGTTGTCCCAGTTTCTATGAGTGGCGAGTATAGTGACCTGATAGTTGGTAAGTAATTCATTTTGTTTCATAGCTGCCATGTGGATGATGAGTTGTTTTAATTAAGTATTAAGATGTACGAGAGAAATTGATGATAAAATTGGCTTGTATTGACAGGTATTCGCTCATTTATGCGTGAATATTACCTTGTTGGAGGTATCAATTCACCCAAAAGGATATCCTGTTTAGGAACAAATGGAAAACACTTTAATATGCTTTTGAAGGTAAAACTTTCTTTGAAGTTTTGTGTCTTGGTTGAATTATGCCTTATCATAATATTTTTATACGAATAGGGACAAGATGATCTTCGTCAAGATGCAGTTATGCAACAAGTGTTCGGAGTTATGAATAAACTGCTACTAGTGGAACCAAAGACTAAAGCGAGAAGACTTCATGTTAGAACATACAAAGTCGTTCCATTATCTCAGCGAAGTGGTATTTTGGAGTGGTGTGAAAATACTCAAACATTTGGTGATTATCTTACCAACAATGACTCCGGAGCTCACCAGAAGTATCGGCCAAACGATTATCTCCCTCAGGAGTGTAGAAGGAAGATGCTGGTATGCTTAAAGCTTTGTAAAAAGTATAAATGGCCAATTCTCGTATGCATTATCACGTAACTCTATTTCTGTGCAATTTTTAGGATGTAAAAGATTGCGGTGACAATGATAGAAAATACGGAAATTTTATGACGATCCTTGAGCACTTCAAACCAGTTTTTCGACACTTCTTTTTTGAAAATTTCAAAGAAGCTGGAAATTTTTTTGAAAAGCGGTTAGCGTATACTCGCAGGTTAGCTATGAGAAAACATTAAAACGTGGAATTGTTTGTAACCTATTTGCAAATTGGATTATTAAATTATGTTATTTCATTTTGCAGTGTTGCAACAAACTCGATGGTGGGATACATTTTAGGACTAGGTGACCGTCACGTACTTAATATTTTAGTGGACAGGACAACTGCCGAGTTTATTCACATTGATCTAGGTAAAAAATCAAACCAGTTGCTGAATTACCTTATAATTGTGGATGCATTATTGAATCTATTCTAAAAAACGTTTGTCTAAATTATATTTCAGGGGTTGCATTTGAACAAGGAAGAATTCTTCCGACACCTGAAACTATTCCATTCAGATTGACCCGAGATGTTGTAGATGGAATGGGCGTATCGGGTGTGGAAGGAGTATTTAGAAAGTATGTCATTTAAGTTAAGGCATTTTCTTTGGGTTATTGAAAGTATTCAGGCATAACTTATGGAGTTTTCATTTGAAACAGATCCTGTGAAATGACTTTGGAGGTTTTGCGTAACAATAGCGAAATAATTTTGACAATCTTGGAAGTGCTGCTTTATGATCCTCTTTACATGTGGACATTGACAACAGATCGAATGAAAAAAGTGCAGCCAACGTCTCGTGAAAACCTTGCCTCCACAAGTAGTGGGACACTTATGGCAGAGTCGCCTCCAAAAGGTACACTTCTGCGAAATGAGGTCGTTTGTAGTATGGTTTTGTAATGAAAATTAAACATGACCCTGTGTTTTGTTTCTGTTTAGAGCGCAACAATTCTGCTGCCCGAGTACTGTTAAGATTGAAACAAAAGTTAGTTGGGATCGAAGAAGGTGGATCTTCTGGATCAGCTTTGAGTGTGACAGGACATGTCTCTCATTTAATTCAGCAGGCTATGGATCCACAGCGACTAAGTCGGTTGTTCCCTGGTTGGCAGCCCTACTTATAATTACAAACCTGTTGTGTACAAAATTTTTCTTAAATCCGATAGTCATATTGATGTTAGATGTTTATTTCACCTCAATGTTGTCTGCTGCTATTTTTGGACTGCGTTTAAATTTCTGCAGCGTTTTACTAGAATAATTTACTGGAGAGATTGTTCATGCAGTTTTAAAAGAAAAGCAAAGAAGTTACTTCTTTAATTTTTTGGTTTTCATGATTAATTCAGGTTGCAATGATGATTTGTCTACTTAGTTTTGTTTTGGCAAATTAATCAGTGTTTTATCTTTTAATAGTCAAT
>JAQFZZ010000987.1:0-13201 GCA_034696405.1 Isotoma caerulea
CGAAGTATTTTGCCACAACCTGTGATGAAACTTCTCCATTCTCAGGATTAGAAACGAAGGCTCTTTGTTGGAAATGTCAGAGAGGTTCAGATCATTCGAAAGTGAACTTGGGTATTCTATCTTGTAATTCTGCAATTGAATGCAACAGCGTCTATCAGTTCTATCAGAGACAAAAACAGGTTGAAAAGTGCAAATATACCCTTTTACGAATAACATTTCTTGAAAATAAAAAGGATACAATTTATAAATTATTATTAGGGAAAAGAGTGCTACAATATTATTCCTGATAAGAACAAAACGGACGCAAAAATGACCGAATATTGTTTAGTTGAGAGGAAAAACTACATTTCCAGCATGATCTTATGCCGAGATGAAGTCCCAGTTGTATTTAAATCCCATTACTTTGGGCTACATTCGTTAGAAGAGGAAACTCCAAAAATATGTATGAATTTGTAGTTTTGTCTAAAAATTAAGGTTTCGAAAGTCCATATTGCAATGTGAAATTTAGCTAAAACATTTTTATATTAATTTTGATGTTAAGATTCTGATTGGAGTGAAATTGACCCTCAGGAAATGATAAAAATTCACCCAATTGAGGAGGAATATGTGTATAAAGGTCGAAACGTAACTGTAACTTGTGAGATGTCCAAATATTATTTTTCAAAGGGCTCTTGGTTTGGAGTCCAGGCCGGTGAAAATATTAACTATCTCCAAAGTAATAATTTTAAAATTTCTTAATATCAAAAATTCAGAAGTGTAGATAAGTTAAAGATATAAGCACATGAATTAAAGATATTTTTCCAGTTGAAGATGAGGAACCGGAAGAGTCAGCTTGGAGAGGAACATTTCAATCGTACCTTACTTTACACCTAGAGATTAATCAAACCATCTATTGTTTTGCTCCAGTATGGAATTCCACGAAATGGATTAATACATCTTTAGCTCTCAATGTCAAAATCGGTTGGTGACTGAATAACTTTATATAGGATTTCAAAAGGAAAAAGCATGTAAGAGATAATTAATTTATATCTTTTAATTGTTAAGGCGAACCACCGGAAATCCTTGTAATAAAAATGGACAAAGACGCACCGGTTTTATACGGAGAAGAAAATAGATATATCGAGTGTCATTTTATAGGTCAACCCTTTCCCAACATTGTTTGGGAGAGTCCTAATGGGGTATTTAAATATTTAGGACAATAAAAGTAGCATTTAAATATTAAAATTAGAATAATTATAGAGCAACTATGAAGTGGAAACGGATGACGAAAGATTTACAAGCAAATTAATATTTTCTGAGGTGACTGCAACAACTAGTGGGGATTATACATGCATTGTTGAGTCATTTTTTGGAGTGGACAACAAATCATTCTTTGTCAGAACTGCCACCTGTATAATTGAAAATTAATTAATTACACACTTTTTAAATTTTATTTGGTTAACCTCTTTATTATTTAATTTTTACCAACATTTTTAGACGAATCAATGGATTCCAAGCCATCTTTGCTCATAGGAAGTTTATTGTTACTAACTACTGTTTTATTTGGCTTGGTAATTGTTGTAAGACTATGGAGAATAATTAAATCTCAACGAGAAGCCCTTCGTCTACTGACTGAAGCAGAAATACAAGAATTTATTGACGGCAATCCGGATTACATTTCTAGAAATGAACATTTTAACAATTTAACGATTGATGCGTTGCCCTATAATGACAACTTTGAAATCGCAAGAGAAAATTTAGAAATAGGTTCTTATTATACTTAAAAACTTCACTTTTAAACAATGTTTAAATCCTAGAAATAATCCATCATTTTTTTAAATTTGTATGTTAAGATTACTCCAAGTTATTGGGAAGCGGTGCATTTGGTAAAGTCTATAAAGGACACATAAAGCAGAAAGACATTTATTATTATTACTACCAAAATATTACATCAGTGGAGCAGAATGGTTTGGAAGTGGCAATCAAAACTTGTGATCCTAACGTTGATGTTGTGTACTTTAAAGCATTATTGTCCGAAATAAAAGTTATGGCTCACCTTGGACAAAATGAAAATATAGTGAGCCTTGTTGGAGCTTGCACTCACAATATTCGAAACAGTATATTAACAAAAAATTAAACTAATTCAAAGCTTTATTTTTTAAAGTTAATTTCATAACATTAAAATGTCTTTATATATCTTATCAGGGGAGGTATTCATTGCAGTTGAGTTCTGTAGTAAAGGAGGTCTAGACGCATATTTGAAAAATAGTCGGAATACATTTGTTAACAAAGTTCAGTACGGGGTTTTAATTGGAGAATGTAAAAATATATCCGAAAATATTCAAGGGTAAATATTCTGTAATTTTCTGAAGAATGGCAAATAAATAACATATTTTTTAAAACTTTTACCAAATAGCCAAAGCCAAACCGAGCCAAATTGTGGTCAAGTTTCAACAACTAATCTAATTAAGTGGACTTTGGATATCTCCAATGGAATGGAATATTTGCAAGGGAGACGGGTTGGACTATGGACTTAAAGCTTATCTAGCCTAGCATATATCAATTTTTTAATGTATGTAAATGTATTTTGGAAACTGCAGGTGATTCATGGAGATTTGGCTACAAGAAATGTGCTTCTGAATAATGACAATGTGGCTAAAATAGGTGATTTTGGCTTGGCTAGACAATTAGTGGAGTGTTCAAACTATGTGAAGAAAACTAGGGTAAAAATTACATTAATTAGTCAATTTAAATTAAAAGACGATTAATTGGTTTGGCAATAAATTTTAAGCGTTAATTTAGTGTCCCCTTCCTTGGCGACATTTGAGCCCTGAATCGTTACGAGATTTAGAATTCTCTTTAAAGTCTGATGTATGGGCTTTTGGAATAACTTTATGGGAAATATTTACCCTTTCCGAAGTGCCTTATCCTGGAGTCGTTTGGAGTACCGAGTTTTTACTCAACCTGGAGAATGGAATTAGACTCACGAAGCCAATTTATGCAACAAATGATATGTAACACAATGGAATATTATTTTTTACACAAACTGTTATTTTTACAAAATTTTATCGGCATTAAGAATCAATTATAATTTTTAATCAGTTACGAATTTATGCTTAAATGCTGGAGAATAAAACCGGAGGACAGACCGTCCTTTTCTGAAATACGGGATATTTGTCTTCAATCACTGAATCAAAAATTTGAACCTGTTCTTCACCAAAATGGAATATCAGATGCAACACCTCAGGTATGAAACTAATTAATAAAATTTAAAACGGTGATACTCACTGAAAGATTTTACGCAATTGAGATCTCTTTTGGCTACGCAGGTGAGCTATATGGAGCTTTTTGAAGGTCCAGTACTATTAAACATTTAGAAATCTATTTAAAATCAAATTAAGAAATTATACCTAACTGGAATGTAAAGATTTTAATTAAAGGAGTTGTTTTAAAAATAATTGTTAGTAAATAATTTAATTCATTTTTACCCAGGTACAGTAAACCGATCGTATTTCTATTATTAATTAGTATTAAAAATATTCTAAGTATTCTTCCTTATGTGTTAGTTATTTTAGAATACATGGATTAGCATACAATTAGAATTAAAAAATATTTTACCCTGATCTTTCTTTACCTAAACTTTTAGCTAAACAGGAGTTAATAAATCCATATTGCATTTGTTTGTCCTATATATACACAAAAATGGCGATAATAAAAAGAACAATATATGAAATTTGGGGTAGGGTGGAGTGCTTTTAAATAAAACGTTTAAAATCTTACAACGATAATTTTAGGTTTAGAAATAAAAATTGCTTTTATTAAGTAAAAAACTTCGGGCGTTCATATAAAAATGGCAATGATCGATATTTTAAGTATAAATTAAATATGAGAAGGATCTTCATGATACTGTGGCCTCCATACTAGCTTTCCCAACCTCTGTGTGACATTGGAAAAGTTAGTCTGGAGGATACAGTAAGAGATTTAAATTTTAGCTTAAACTATACACTACATCCGTAGAGAGAGCTGATCCCAGATACACTATATTGTATATGTACAGAAGAGATTTGATTTTGTCCAAGGGGTGGAGAGGATTTATTTATTTTTCGGTATGGTCACTTTCCAGGATGGTAGACAGGTACTTTGATGAACGGAATAGAGATCGTCCTTTTACAGTAGAAGTAGAGGGCGATCTCTATTCCGCGGAGGTATTTTGTTGCCTAACTAGCTGCATTTCCTAAAAATAAAAAGAAATTAAAACGGTGTCAAATCAAGGGTTAAAAGTATATTAGCAGACGAAAAACAATTATCTCACCTTCTAAGACGAAAGTGTTAATTGTATCAGCCAAAGAAAACCAGAAAGGCAATGATGACAAAGACACACACCGCGATCAAAGTAACCACTATCAAGGTTGAAGATCCTCCCTGGTTTGGACTTCAGATGTAAAATAAAAATAATTTCAATTTCAAGGATTAAGGATAAAGTAGAGCACTTGGGTCTTTAAAGGACAAAAAATGTCCCTGTCCCTGGGTAAATAAAATTAATAAAAAATGAGTCAACATGATGGAACACTTACGTATTATGGTTGAGAGTTGGAGGTCGAGAAGGATATGGGCGAATTTGATGGTTATTCGTACTTTGATTGTCCATTTTTCTATTAAATTGTCATTATCATACATAGTAATTAATTGAATGAGATTAAAATTAAAACACAGATAACAATCAATTAACTGAACAAAGTGTCATTTTCAATTGTCATACGTACGTGGTGTTTGGTGTGAGAACATCTTTGAGCACTTCGTCTTTCTTCCATTCAGGCAAAGAGTCGAACAAAGACTTGGACTGGGTCATGTGAAGGAGGGCAAGGGTCAAAACGAGTACAGCCAATGCTACTCCCTTCATTTTCAAGGCCTTTAAAATTCTTTCCTACCTTACAATTTCAAGAAATGAAATATTTTCCCTTTTAATGTTTAATAGAATCACTGATTTTAAATGTATTTTAAATATATTTTTACTTTTACTGGCTCTTACGTTTCTTTCTGTACTAAAATTCTAAATTCCTGTTGGTTATTATTTTATTTTTAATAATTTAATTCTATGATGTCAGATTGATTGCTGTGATTATAATTTTGATTTTTTATGAAGAAATTAAATGTTCTCGGTTAGTATATGTCTCATCGATGATAGTATCTAAGTTAATTAAGGTGTGGTAGAGAGTAGCATTTCCTTTGTGTCTAAACGTACATTGGGAAATTACTTATCATCAATCAAACGATGTAAGAGGGAATAGTGAATCATCTTTTATTGATATCATGTTATGCTATGCATATATTAACTTCCTGCCTAGGTAGGACATTTCCAATGAGCTCACTGTTTGATTTACACATCCTCTCAAAATAATTTTCCTGTGGATGATGAACCTTCGAACTTTGTATGGAATAGGAATTTGGAAAGATTCATTCTGATGTGTGATGATTCAAATCAAATATTCGCATTTGCATTTACTAGTAAACAAAAAGAATGATAAAAAAACGTTTATAAATCTTTTATCCACATTGACACGGTTTATTACAGGAAAGGTTGACCTTTAAACCGGAAGGCGAGAAAGAACCCTTACAGAATCCTAAACGAACCTCCTGACTCCTGACATCTTATCCACAAATAGACAGAGAGCAGATCCTTTTTGCATTAAGTCTCAAATGATAATTAATGCATTAAAATGGCTCTTTAGTAAATTTTAAACTTGAATTAATACTCAAATTGTAACTCCACGCGTACAATCCACCACAGGACCAATTAATACACGATATTGGGTAGGATAAGGGACGATGCCTGTAGCCTGGAATTTCGAGGTAGTTTTGCAAAGCTCTGTCCATAAGGTTATTCTCCTCCCACTCCCCTCTGTTCCCTATCCCTTCAATGGTAATTTTAGCCTTTGGCAGCGTCGATATAAGAGATTGAAGTGCTTGTAGTATGAACGATTCAAAATACACAAGGTTAAAGTAACACTTTTTAAATAATCTAAATAATAGTATAATGTAAAGGTTGAGAAAAATATTCTTTGACTATAAAAAGAAATTTCACACAAAACCATTTAAAATACTTTGAAAGTTAAAACAAATCATTTTAAAGTTGAGGAGAATCATAAACAGAACTTAAAAACTTTGAAATTTTTCCTACGTAACAAGCGAGTGAGTAAACAAGTGTTAATGGTTAATTTTAATATTAAGGTGTTAACCTTCAAACGTTTTTATCTGTACTTTATAAACTAAATTATCAATTATTACCTTGCATGATTAGTGATTACAAACTTGATAAATTGAACAATCAAATTCTTTACTAAATGTGTTTTGAGACTTTGCAATCCAATCATTTGATCCCGAAGTTAATGTCATTGTTATTCATTTTTTAATTCTGGATGAAAGTTTCGGTTTATTTAGGCATCATCTTTTGCGATATTAAAAAATGGCAATATTGTTACAAATTAACATAAGTGACTGCATAATAAATCTGGACATGCAAGCTTATCACAGATTACGTAATTGCTTATTGTTCTTATGGGCAAAAATGAATGATGTGTTGCATATTGCATTGCATGCTATATTTATATGATTGTGATACAGATTTACAGTATTCAAAATCAACATTTGGTTTGTTTTAAACAAAAGGTTTGTGCAGGGTAACAGAATTATCTATTTCCAACTATAACTCAATATTTAACTGCGTTTTGTACATTGGCACAATCAAAAACTCCACTTGGCATAGTCAAAAATAAATGTGAATTTAGTGTAACCTATTTTTTATAATCTAAAAAGCAGTTTTTCGGTTATTTTATTATTAGTAATTAAAATAAAATATAACATGTTAATTTTTTAAATTCCATCTTATTTCATATCCCTTCGATACTCCAGTATTGGTCCCCTTAAAAAGGAAAACCATAATGTCATCGCTTTCAAATGTCACATCTGCTGGGGTATGTCCGCATATTCTGCATACGCAAAAATTAATTTCATTTTCAAAAACTTCATACCAATTCTGAAATTTCGTAAATGTCCATTAAAACTTACTTATCAACATTGATAAGCCCAGTCTGTTCTGTGAAAGAGTAGACCCACATAGCATCACAACAATCATTTGAACACTCTTCTATCCACGAATACTCAAAAGTGATTCGTTTTTGCAATTCTGTCTTTTCAAAGTTGACTGGAGGAAGGACATAAGTTGACATCATGTAATTGCCCATTCCACTGTTTGTCTCAATAATAGTTCCTTCAGGCTCGGAATTAATTTCATCCGAGAAATAATACGGAGAGCACATGCTATGGTTGCATTCAACTTCTGTTACTTCATACGATAAAATAAATCCCTTTCCATGTGACCCCTTCGTTGTAAATGTAATTATGGCTATATTCGCATTATCAATTTCAAGTGTAAGTCCAACGAATTCATTTGTCCTGGAATTAAGAAAATTATTACCTTTAGATACATTAATATTGCATTCTTAATTCTTGCCATGTGGAATTAAAAACTTTCAACTTACAGGAATAATGTGTCCCTATGTGGATCTGCATAAATAGTTGAGAGATTTTTCATGTAGGCAAACAAATCGACGATTAATCGGTCTTCTTCGTCTTCGAAATTTGATTCTTCCAATCGAAATTTCATAACTCCTCGATGCCTAAATAATGTTACAATTATTGGCATACGTTATATATTCCCATCGGTACTTTATAAGAACGCTCTGTCTGTCGGTCTGTCTATCTCACTGATAACTTTCGAACGCTTTGAGATAATCGGGCGCAATGTTTTTTGCTGGATTTCTCTAGTCACAAAGACGATTGGCATTGAAAATCAGCGAACTGCACTGAAGCGCACTACTAGTCGCGCTTATAAATGCTCCGAAGCGCAAAGTACAAAACAATCGAATAAAGCGTGATTTTATATATAAAAATGATGAGAAATTCAATTAAAATTATTGCGCGCGCTTAAAAGTCACCGTGCGCTCTGTAGAGCGCTTTAAAGCGCTCAAAATTTGAAAACATATGTGGGGCATGATTTCATGTGTAAATCGTAAAAAGTATTTTAGAATCACTGAACGATGCGGTCTGCAAAGCTTTCGCTACTTCTTTATGTCCGTTTTTATTTGGTTTATTTAGTAGCGAAAGCTATGAAAAGGGTCGGTCCGTCTGTCTCCAATTTATCTCAGGAGCCAATTGACGTATTGACATCCGGTTTTTTGCGTTGGATTAAATATTTTTCAAAGACCTTGAGGATTGAAATGCAGCACCCTACGACAAAGCGCCCCAGTCGTGCTTATATGCGCCTCGGGGCGCAACATTCATAAAACTCATGTAACACATGATTTTGTATCTATTTGTCAGGAATTCAATGGTATTGGTTGCGTGCACAACAGAATTATCGTGCGCGCTCTAAGGCACTTCAAAGCTTGCAAAATGCGTAAACAATTCATAAAACTCGTGATGTATGATTTTATATCCAAAAATTCTCAGGGAGTCAACTGCATTGGTTATGCGCTCAACAGAATTATCGTGCGTGCACTAAAACGCTTCAATGCGCGCAAAATCGAAAAAATAATCTAATCCATGATTTAGGTTCTAAAAACCATTACAAATTCAACTGTATCGGTTGCGCGCGCAACAGAAGTACCGTGTACGCTTTAAAGCGCTCAAAATTTAAAAAATCATGTTATACATGATTTTACGTGTAAAAATCATTACAAACTCAACTGTATCGTTTGCGCGCCGCAACAGAATTACCTTTCGCACACGAGAGCGTTTCAAAGCGGGCAAAATTTAAAAAGTATGTTGCACATGATTTCATATCTAGTTAACATCAGAAATTCGACTTTAAGAACCGTTTTAGTAGTAAAAAGTCAGGAAGTTCAAAAAACGAGTTCAAAAGTCAAAAAAGTCAAATTTTATGTTTTGTGTTTTTAGAAAAGTTTTATTTTTTCATTTAAAAATGTTATATTGTTTCAAAATGTTCTACTGAAACAATAAAACGTTTTGAGCGTATGGCTTTCGCTACTTGGTTACACCTGTTTTATATGGTTTATTTATTTTATGGCGTTGGAAATTAACTTTGTGCTTTTAAATTATTTGTACGCCTACGTAACTCTATATAATTAACTAGGATAAAAATAGACTTCACAAAACCTTGAAAAAAAATGCTGCGAGTCGACTTACGTGTTTCTGAACGAGTAGCTTCGAATTGTCCAAACGCACCTTTCATTAGCCTCATAGTTCTCATCAGGTTTATACATTATTTGTCCCTGGACAGGAAATCCATCCTTTTTAACTTCAGCCTCAATAACCGTTCCACAAGGAAGGCCTACAAAGATTTCCATTTACTTATATTTTTAAAAAATACAAAGATCCCTTGATAATTTTTTTAATTAGCCTTTACTTGGCCGAACCGTTGTGGTACTGACATCATCTCTACTCGGTTTATAAATCACTTCAAATCCATCTCCACGATTATCTTTCTGGAAGGAATCCGAATAAAATGCTAAAATAAAGTTCGTCATAATTCTTCCCTTAACAGCTGAAGATCTTTCACCACATAATCGTTCCGATTCTGTTAACTCTCCTTGGTCTGTGATTTCGTATAAAATGAGAGCGTCACAGACGCAAGGGTCTTCTACCAGGCATGACTGAAGGCTCAATGAGGTTAGATTAAAGTCAAGATAAGATTCTTCTTCAGTTTGACCCGCTTTGACCAACCAAGTGGCAATTGTATTCGGTTCATATTCCCCATCGACAGGAAATCGAATGAGACCGCTTGGGGTGGTCGAATAGGAATTAAAATTGGTTGTAGGAATTGGATTGAAAGCGATTCCTTCCCAGTTTAGTGTGAATCCGGTCTCTGAACCGGGGTTTGACCCGGAGTAAAAAATAACAGCCGCCACATTTTCTATCAAAAATAAGTTTCCTGGGGCTGGATTCTCATTGCATAATCTGAAAATTAACCAACAACTTTTTAATGTAATATGACTAAGCCAATATTTTATAATTTTAGAATATTTCAATTATATAAATATCACTGATAAATTAAATTTTCGAACTTACGTATAACTTTGAAGCTTATCGGTTGATACCAAATTGGTCAACGAATGAATTCTAATTGATCCATCAGTACATTCTGCACTTGAATTAATATCCAAATTGGGAAAGCTAAATGTAAAAGCTTTGGTCGTCTTTAAATTAATAGTCCAAATACAAAGTTGTCCAGGTTTAACCACCTGACCTGGTATTGGGTAGGTTAAGGAACCAACGTCACCTTCCAAGGGTCCTCCACACTGATTCTGATTCACCACATCTATTTTACACAGTGCAGTGTTTTGTAGCATTTAATGTGTTCAAGATAAATTGCAAATCGTATTTAAGATTGTATTTAAATCTTACCTTTTATAGATTGGGAAAAAGTTCCTTGGGTTTGGAAAACATTTAGAATATAAATTCCTAAAATATACATGCATTTATAATTGAACTGAGCCATTTTAAATATTATGCAGATTGCAATGCAGAAACTGAGACGTAATCTTAGGTTAAATTTGAAAGAACAACCAAGGATGAAATATAATAAACAATTATCTAAAACTCCGTTTACTATTGATCTTTAATGTAATGAAGGTTAAGGTAGCCACTTTAGGGTGTGTGCAAGTCAAAAGCGTTTAATATCGTTATTCAAGTGCATACAGATACTTTTCGATAAGATAATAATTTTGTTTTCGTTATTGCATTAACTCATGTCAAATCCAACTGACCTGTTTACTTATCTACGAAGAATCAAATCAAACAGATGTTTTACCATTTTTATCCAGGTAAACATATATCGAGTACTCTGTGCTGATTTAAATACAAATCATTATGTCAAAAATCCAGTAATAAAAATTAGTCTGATCTGAACAATCTGAAAAGTGAAGTGGAATTGCAGAAAAGTCACGCCATAAATTTACGAATTAAATTATGAAGTATAGTGCAATTTCGGTTAATACGCTCATACTTAGGCTAAGAAGGTTTAAAGATATACATTTAAGCAATTAAAAATCAAAGGTTTGAACTAACGAGAATACTTGAATGCATAATTATCGAATATGCTTACATATTTATTAGTAAATCATTAAAAAAGATATTGGCAGAGAACAAAATTTTGTTTTAATACAATTTCATGTCCATTTTAAGCTTCATAAAAGTCCACTTTAGTATTTGTTTTCATTATTAAGTGCGGAAGCGAAGCGAAAGCACTTTATGTGAACGTTCGAGCCGTCTGTCTGTCCGTCTGGCGCACTGTGGCTCAGGAACGGGTTGATCTTTTGACATGCGGTTTTTTGCGTTGGACTCGTTAGATCAATATGACCTTTGGTATTGAAAATTAGCGCGCTGCGACAAAGCGCACTGGTCGCGCTTCAAAGCGCTTCAAAGCGCAGAGTACATAAAAATCATTTAATATATGATTTCATATCTACGAAACGTCAGAAACTGAACTGTAGCAACCATTTTTGTCCTACAAGGTCAGGGAGGTCACAAATTGAGGTCAAAGGTAAAAAAAGGTCAAATTTCAAGTTTTATATATTTTTATAGATCTTGACGAGTGGAACAAGATGAGATAGGACACTTGTAGTGAAGGATGGCCTTTAAGGTCACAAAATGAGGTCAAAGGTCAAATTTCAATTTTTATATATTTGGATAGATAGACTACGAATGTGTAAACCGGGTGATGCGAAGCAAAAACGTGATAAGCGGCAGGTCGGACAGTGGCAGAAGCCGAGACTTTCTACATCCCGAATTGTACCATTCATCTGCATTAAGTACAGCAAATTGTTTAAAAGATGCATGTACACCCCTCGCCTGTTAGTTGGAAGGTGGCGAAGTCGGCGAAGCGAAATTATCGGATAACTAAAAGTTTATACCTTTTATTCTAATTAACTGGACATTGAAAATTATATGTTTTCGATAAGATAGTAACATTCTATTATACAGCCTATCAAAATTGTTTCGAAATTTTGAACACACAAGAAGATGTGCTGATATTTAAGATGTTTTCAAGGAAGATGGGTTTTATGTATGGAATTTCAATTGTTTCATAATTTCATCAAATAGTTATAAACATTAGGAGAGAATACGTTTAATAAAATATTCTGATAGGAATATAATGTCTGTATCCAAGCCAAAACCTTGTGCATCATTCTTCTATTTTATATCGAATATTCATTATCATTCAATTGTTAGCCCTTTTGCTACACACTAATTTTTTAACTATAAATTAGCGATATCTTTGTGAGTTAAGTTGTTTTAAATGAACTCACAGAGTCGATAATTGCTTGCGACCAATTTTTTTGCCAAATAAATATTTTGTTTTATTTTATATGAAATTAAACAAAAAATAAATTGAAAGTATAAAATCTTAATCGTGTTCAACAAAAGCAATACCTCAATAGCAAGGCGGAATTGCTGCACTACAAATGGTTTGTCTTCAATAGTTTATTACTTTTTTACAATATTAAACTTTAGATATTTATAATTTAGGTATCGTGAAATTAGCCCGATTATTTTGCAATCATCGATTTCCAAACTTATTTGGTTTCTTGTTTGCAGAAAAAGATAATTTGTGAGAGGAAAAATGAAAGTGGGTGGATTAAATTATCGCTTGGTTATTTAGCCAGTGAGCCTTATCTCTGTATGGAAATCTTGAGAATATTATAAGCCTAATAATACACCATACAAAATGATAGGAATAAGAAAAATAATGCGTTTTATTTCTTAGGTATAACAGTGAATCAATAATTCATTATTTTCTTACCAATTAAGCTTACTCTACTTTTGAACAATGTTTTAAAAATTAAAATCAGATAAAACAAAAATGAAAATGTTTGGACAGTTTTTATTATTCGAGACAATGCATTTTTACAATCTTCCAGGATGAGTACTATAGGATTAGTTTCTATTATTATTTATATTTCAAAATTATATTACCAATCGTTTAATTTTTTGCTACAGCCTTTACAATGTTGAGATATTCTATTTATTGCTAAATAGATTTTTAATTTTTTACTTTTTCCTTTAGCTATGGACAGAGATATAAATACTTAAAATGTAATATAAGTTGTCAAATTCCTAAATTTTTTTATAAATACTTAAAATGTAATATAAGTTGTCAAATTCCTAAATTTTTTTATAAATACTTAAAATGTAATATAAGTTG
>JAQFZZ010000988.1:0-13199 GCA_034696405.1 Isotoma caerulea
GCTAGATTAGTGAAATGTTTTGAAAGTTTTTAGTAGCATTAAGATTTATTTGGTTAATTTTTTTTATAGTAGAGAGAATAAATAAGGAGCTCCAAAATTTCTGTCTTTCTCGGTGAAAGTGCTATCTTGACCTTGAGAACGTATAAAATATGTGGATACATTAAGAACGAGGATAAATGAGAGACAGGATTGGAATGATTGAAAGTTGAGACAAAATGAAACACTTTGTTTATAAGCCAGCAATGATAAATTTTAGAAGGAATCAAAATTTGTTCTTTTAGTTTGGCGACGGAAGTCGTAAAAGGATTTTATAAACTCTTTATCTACTTCTGCCATTGATAGGACGGCGACTATGGCGATAAAATAATATGCAGTCACTTACTTACTATATACTACTATAGTTGTATGTAGTACTACTAACTATTGCAGCCATTAAAAACTGAAAAGCAACGAAGTAGATTCAAAATGTGATCAATAATCAAGGTGAACCTTTAAGATAAACCTCTAAGCTACCTTACAACTACTACAATATCAATGTTGCGTTTTTGGTGAAAGCGTGCCAGAGAATATTCATCCCTCCGCCGTGTGTGTGTATATACATAATATGCACACACGTGTTTATATAAATGCTTCCATTCATCTCTTTCAACTCTCATCTCATTATCCGTATTTGTGTCCGTGGTGATCACTATAACTTTACATTATTACCATTTCATTGGTACGAGACACGGTAATATTACTCCAGGCTGATGACTTCTAAGACGAACGCTTAAGTATTGGGTGCTTTTTGATGTCAAGACGAAATAAAATAAGTGCTTAGGTTGTCAATGGATTTGAACCATTTGACTGATTGAGTGAGATAGACTGTACCATTTTACGCCTTAAATTGGCCCATTTCGATCTCGGATGCTTTGGAGAAGATCAATCTGTCCGTCATTGTTGTAAAAAATGCACATTAATGTATTATCATAGCTGTTAGGTATATATGTTCCGTCTGGCTTTCAGTTTCTACTAACTTTACTTGACGATCGATGTTGATTGATACTGATTGATAAGTCTTTTAAGTCAGAAGTGAGAAATAAAATATGACAGAGTGTGGATTCAACAAAGAGCAAGTAATCACAATGGATAGTGAAATGAGAAGTTGAATTGAGGAGAAATAATGCAAATCAGATTTGAAATGAATATTCAAATGGCACACATTTCACATTTACCTACTTCCTTATATGTGTACTAGGAACCATCTTAAATTATGGACTACATATACAACTAACTTACCTATACAGAGACATTTCCATAAGTCTAAAAACAAACAAGTCGCACAAATTCTGTCCTCTTCGTCTTGTCAAGGAAGCAGTTCCAAAGGTTTTTTAGGTTATTAAAACCTACTTGTGACTTGTATGTAGTAGGACTGGATGTTAAGAATTTATTGAGTTAACTTGATAATATTTTTTAGCGAAAGGTGACATTGCTGTAATAGGAAAAAATAAGTGAGATAATAAGGAATGCGAGTGAAGAAAGCAAAATTTAGCTTAAATTATTGTTGTACTGATTTTTGATTTCTCTAATCGCGATCGCGAAACTTGATAAACCTTATGAGCTGGACTTTAAGATGATGGATTAATAAGTAGGTTTTATTATCTCGTGAAAACTGTAAGTTACTAGTCTTTCTTTGCACCCATGATTATTTTATAATCATTAGAGCATATATAACCGCACGCATAAAATCTACAACTGAAGACATATGGGTATTGGAAGGTAGGAGAAGAGATTGATGACAAAGAAGCAAGTTTTGTTGTAATAAAAGGTTTATTGCAGGTAGAGTAATAGCCACGAGTGACGAAACATCATAATATTATTTTGTCAAGAACTATCATAAGCTACCTACTTTTTCTATTTGTTGTTAAAGAACCTGCATTTCTATTCTAACTTGCGTCGACCACCTTGACAAGCCTAAATGTGTAAATAGTATACTGCACAATTATGCTAATTAATAATATTAGGTGATGCAATTTGGCTGGAACAATAATGGATTTCATTATCTAGGGATTTCAATTGATTAAGTTTGAAGCTTTTTGGCATCTTATGAGCACTCCTCCTCATATTAATATTTCTTAGGGAAACTTAACACTAAACACGCACTAATTGATGGTGACTATTCTGAATAAAAGGAAAAGAAAAGGAGTATAATGATCGTTGCAAAGGTAAAGATTAATTACATTGTGTACTATAAACTAAAAAATCATAAGGTAAAGATGTGGTGGTCCTATTTATAAATGATTAGAATATTACAGTGAACAGTGCCTACATTCTCAAATCCCTGCTTGACAGGCTTGACTTCCAAACAAAACACATGTAATTCTTATTCTAGTAATTTATTTTCATCATGAATCAACAAGCACTGCTAAATATTATAGATGATTATTATTATTACATAAGAAATTGCATCATAATCATTATATTATTAATGCAGATTAACTTCTCTTCCTTTAAAGTGCTTCTTATATTTTATCAGCCATTTGTTTAAGACAGAATCACGCATAGACAGCTGCCTACGGAGGGTTTTTAATAAGTTCTCAGTTTCCTAATAATAACTTTCTAAGAAACCCGTTCTTTTGTCAGTTATAGTTATCATCATCACAGTTTAGTCTAGCCGATATAATTGGGGCATGAAATTTGTCCGATCTCATCACAATTTAATTGAAAGTACAGTCACGTATGTCATATAGGTAAAGCATAATGTCCATCAAGTGGAAAGTAAATATTGTATGAAAACTAATTTCTTTTTTTAGCAATTAAGAAAGGATGAATTTCATGAAGTCAAAATCATGAAACCGTTTCTGTTAGCAAATTCAAGTAAACTTTGACTTGATTTTAATAATTCTACTTGTGATTAATAACTTGAAACGGCTTTTCTAAACTGTCTCAATTTTAAATGTTTTACTAAATTTTAACGTAATAGATAAATGGTATGATTATAAATTAGGTGTGTGGTGGATTTTAGAAAAATCAAAAAAAATATTGATTAAAAATTTCAAAGTACTCCATGATTTTTATTCTGAAATAGGATATGAATTTGTATTAAATATTTTACTGTCTTTATAATGGGTAAATAAATCAACGTACTTTTAATTCATTCTCAATTCTAAGAGTTGTGTGTTTATATAATCTGAATTTGTTTCTTTGCGTAGCTCTAGGCTAGGTTCAATTGATACTTTTTATACTTGCCAAGAAACGAACTGCACAAGTGAAACCACCCCTGGAATAAACAACTGATGCAATTTTTAACAACTTGATTAATACATACCTTAAATTCACATTAATTAATATACTGTTTGTTATTGTTGGTATTGTCATCATGTACGTACAACTTGACAACTCAGTGAACTATGAACTGTAGCACAAAGAACGAACTTTCAATATGAAAAATTAATTAATAACCAATCAACAATTAGTTGTAGCATATTCTATTATTCTTTTAACAACGATTACCAATATATTATTAATAATCACTCAAATTGAATACCCTCCTGCTGCTAAACTGCTATTTGACGAGGGTCATTCATGCATACATATGAAAGGTGAAACCTCGGATGATTACCCTCTTTGTCTTACGAACTAATTTACTAACTAATAACTAACTAATCAAAACGAGTGAAGTACTTGACTTTTAATCATAAAAGGAGATGGATGAAATGATCAAATGCTTGCATACTTTATATTATATACATATATACACATATTAAATATACGTAAGTATGTACGTACATACTTATATCCCTGTATCAATTTTTAACTAAAACCAGACTCCAAAATAAAGATTGACCATCCTAGCCAATTTTCATCAAGTTGTTCGGGTCAAAATTTACATGTAAAGGCGCAACATAACATAAACGTAAGATTTTACTAGCTGCCAGACTTTACTTTTAATGACAAATTATTACGCACATTAGAACAATAGGAGAATAAATTGAGGTAGAGACATGATAAAGTAATGAGGTTAGTAAAAAAGAGCCGTCGTATAATAAGATATACTTTCACTGCTAAACTGCTATGCATGCTTTCTCCAACAACCAATACCGTTATCCTTTCGTTCCAATACAGAGACACAACAGATATACGTAAACGTAGTGAAAAGGGACACAAACAGAACTTTCCCCCTGGGTACTGGGAGATCAGTAAATATTATTATTATTATTATTATTATTTATTATTACTCTTACAATGATTATAATTACAATTTACAATACTTATTATGATAATAATTACAATATGGACATTACTTTTTCTATTTGTTTATTGCATCGAATGTAATTTTAATGTGTAATATCATTATTATTACATCTCATACTTGTATTTAGAGATTATATAGCTTTAATGTATACTATAATATACACGCCATACCATTTGTTTCTACGAATTGTTAAGTCAGTCAAATCAATCAATGAAAATGATAGCTTTATACTTCATTCATTCATTCATTTGTGGTTTTTTTTCATTCATGCAAGGTATTGATATATGGTTTGATGATATGATGATAATAATAATGTGAGGATGCCGATATGTTGATTATGATAATACGTATGTACAGTAAAGTCAAAAGTCCAGTTTAAAAAAGCAAGTTTGTAGTAGGAGATTTGTTTGTTTTTTTTGAAAAATTTTAAATAAATTAGTTTCTACAATTTCCTATGTACCGACTTGCTGAAATTATTTTGCTATTAAAAGGATTTTAGAGAAAAGCACACCATGAATATTTGTATAATAATAACCACGGAACTTTATACACACTGTATAAAGTTCCGTGATACAGAAGCAACAACTTACTGAGTTCAATAAAATAAAATAAAACGACTACTACCAACTACATTGCTTCTACGCAACTTGCTACTTAAGATGAATGTAGGTGGTTGTGGTTGTTGTGACTAAGATTTTTAAACTGTGAATGTTATCGTTATTATTATAATTCATTTTCCCAGAGCCCTCCGCTCCTGTTGTCTACTGTATAAGCGCATAGGTGTACATTTCTTCGGATGTCGAAGCGAGTGAATTGATCTTTTTAAATTATGTTAAAGAAATTGAATTATAAAAGTAATTCAAAATTTAAAGAAATGGAAAAAAGAAAGAAAGTACCAGAACGGAAAGAACAAGATGCACGCACGTCTTGATTAATTAATTGTTAAATAGTTATGTAATGCTGTTACTATTATTATGTTCTTAACGACTATCACAACAAAAGCCCCACTTACTATTGCTATTATTATTATGACGTTTATTAACGTGGAAACTCTCGTGCAAATTTAGTGGAATAGCGTCAACGAAGGCGGAGATTGCCATTGCTATTTCATACAATTTTGAAACAATTATATATATATACATAAAATATACCTGTTTAACTAAAGAAGCTACTTAAAATAAGTTAACGAAGTCTTTAGTGTAATTTAATTTAAGAAATGCTGTAGCTGTAAGACTTTATTTAAACGAAAACTGACTCCATTGTCAACAATCCAATTACTTGTATGTAAACTACTTGTTAAATACTACATTATTTAAGAGAAATTGCTGTAAGTCGCCGTAAGTTATTTAATAAAGGAGTTCTGCTGTTATGTAAAAACAGCAACAACTATTAAGGTAGAGGTAGATAGGCTAAGGTAACAGATACTCTATAAAGTTTTCTACGGTGCCATGAAATTCTAAGTGAAGTATACATTATTACCTAAAATTATTATTAATCAATAATAATGATAATGATAACAATAATAATAATACACAATATATAATCATTATAATCTTACATATAAATCGCGATCTAGAATTATGCTACAACACAACTAAAACAACAACGCAAGTACAGAGACATAACCTATTTCTTATTTTGTGAAAACAAATCTGCAGAAGTAACCCACTGCAGACTTCTTAATTTAAAACCTGAGAAAGAAAGAATGCATTTGGATTGGATAGACTAATATCATTATTATTATTGTTATTGTTGTTGTTATTATTATTACATAAAAATTATAATTACTACCAGCGAGCCAGCCAGGTGAATGATGATAAATTGTTGTACACGTAATAATAATTATTATTATTACTTGAAGTATGATGATAATTAATTAATTGCTATGTAAATAGATATTATATCTAAATGAATAAATATCTATTTAAATATATATATATTGTGCTACCTACCATGTATAAAATGCTCCGTACGACGTACAGACACAAGACGTAAAAATGTAACGTTTAAACTTATGCTACCACTGTACTACGACGGCTATATTATATTATTAATATTATTATGATATGATACTATTGTATAATGGGGGTGATTATTAAGACGACGATATGATGATGTTTGAAAGTGTGAGGATCAATGTGTGCGATATGTGTGAAAAAGTGCTTAGGTGAGTTTCAAATATCTGAGAGAGATAAACTACACAGAATACATAATTTAAGTTATAATATTTAGCATATTTATTACCATTTTATTTCTGCTATTAAGACTATTTAAGTTTAGATACTTAAGGAGGTTTGTAAATATGATGATGATTAAACTTATAGAATTTTCCTCTATTCAAAACATGACAATGAAATGATAAAAATTATAAGTGTAGTTGTGTATTTCCATTCATTTCTTTAGCATTTGGTCACTACTCGTGCCCAATCATTTTGACACAGTAAAAGAGTTTTCCTTTAGTAGTATTCATTCATTCACTATATCATTGAATAACACAAACAAACTTATTTTGTTTTGTTGTATAAAGCTGAATCCAAGACTTCAAAAAATAATTTCTCTTTGATATAATAAAAAAGATGATAGGACAGACGAAGGTTCGTTTTTACCGTTCATAACAAAGTTGTAAAGAATAATTACCCAAAAACGCATGAAAAATTGGGGAGGGAGAGGAATCGCAGTTTAAAGAATAATTCATGCGTTGACTTGCTAGAAATATTTTATATCACTGAATGACTTAAGTTTTATTGCTGACTTTAGGATGTACTAAAAGTAGAAGTTTAAATGATCGGGCAGTAAAATGAGGAAATTCATTTCATAGTTTGTAGAAAGTATATAGGAAGTTCAGAAAGATGACATGTCTTTTATTTATGTACTTTCACAATTTCATTTCCCGTTTTAGCTCTTCTGCATCTGATGGATTGGTGAGGGAAGTGAATTTGTACCGTCAACCATTCTTTACCTGAAATAATGTTCTTTTAATATGTGTCCTTCTATTCTTCTACCTTTTACAGGTTAAAACTACAAAGCCGTGCCAGAATGAACATCTATTCTTTGCTTTAAGTAATTCACATTGAGATCTGATGATGGAAGCAGAGATACTATAACTAACCACTACTGCAATTTAATGTCCCCGGACGCTTAACATGAAAGCTATAAATGTGTTCATGAACAATATCCTAAACCTCACAGAATGAGTAAAATTGCTTTTAATTGACCATAAAACTAATATCAAAGGCTTCCTGATCCTTAATAAAACGTTTCTATTCAAACAAAACTAATTTGAGAGACAAGTTCCGAAATTATTGCAATATTGACTAAGAATTTATCACAAATCAATTATATCTTGGAAAGGGGAATTTAGCTGAAACTTAAGTTATTCTCAAAGAAGGCGAAACAAAAAGTTCAATTTTTTTCTTCTGCAAAAATTCCGTAATAGTTTCGAGTCTCTAGATCTTCTTTTATAAAGCTACAAATTGTTTCTGACACTGGTTTCAAATTCCGTATACTTTACGTACTTCTATCTAGCGATGATTTAATTTGACATTCCTTGTCAATATTTGGAACCGTAGTTTTTCGTATTTAATAAACTTCAATTAAGATATTATATTATTACTACGAAAAGAATTCTGGAATGCATGAAGAATGATGTGGGGTGACGGGAAATTTTAATTCCTTCTGACTGTCCCCAGCGTGGCTGTGGTACTAGTGGTACAGTACTGCAGAGAAGAGATATGCCCTTTATAGACTGTCTTCAGGCTCGGTACAACAATTCAGTTAAAGAAAAACACTTCAACAATGTCAAGAAAAAAATATTGAATAAATAAAGATGTTCGTTTTATTTTGTGACACGAAAAATTAATACAATTTACTCAATCATGACACTAACTTTCACATGGAGTCGTATATTATGTAAAATGCCATTAAGAGCGATTAGGATATCAGGCTGATTATCTTGAAGAAAAAAACTTTCTAAACTTTAGCTGCTACTAGGACTCCTACCCCTTTGGCTATTATCTGTAGAGTGTCTTAACGATTCCTGAAATGAAATGTATCACATGTTTTAATGTATTACTTTTATTTGACTACACTTAACATGTCAAGTATTGAATTTTACTTAACTTACATATCGGGCATGTAAGGCTGATTCAGGTGAAACAGGTGAGGATGAAAGAATGTCTGTAATCCTTTGTGGAGTAGTTATGCTCCCCGTGGGTCCAAAATACTGAGTCTGTACAATTTCAAACAATATTATTTATTGTAACTATTTAATATCAAGGTTGTGATGAGGACGTTATGACTTAGATTTACCTGCACATCTTCAGGATCTTCATCACCAGAAGCGATCTCTCCATTGATTGGGGTAACATTTATAGTATTCACAGGAACGATGTTGTTTCCAGTGACATCACTCGGCACCCTACTGTTCCCATTGGCTAATCCGTTATTGTTAGGAGAAACAGATAACTGAAGTTCAGATGGCCTTTTCATCAATCCATTACTAGCTCTACTGTTATTTCTGCGTCGAAGGACTAGCTCAAGATTGCGAACCGACTGAAGTTTCTTCGTCGGTTTTTTCAGACTATTAAATAGGTTTAGCACCGAACTTTTAAGTCCTTCAAAGCCTTCATAACGAAGTTTCTGAAGGACTCGAAATGTAGAATAAGAACTTATGCCGACGAATACAATCATTCCGCTTGTTACAACTAGAACATAAAAAGAGAAAAAATTCCAACATTTTGGTTCTTTAGAGATAAAATTAAATAACTTTCTCGTGTAATAAAAGTGTGCACCTGTATAGCGGAGGAAGGTTAACAAATTGGTATGTTCACCTTCAAATGGAACAAAAACTTGAAGTAACGCTGATTTGGGTGAAATTGGCCGATACTCCAAACCATCATCGGTCTTCCGGGCACAAAGACCCCACAAAAAGGTTAAAATCTGCATGCAAATAAACAAGACATAAAATACAAACAGTATTGATCATCAATCTAATTCAATTTTCTTCTTAACTTATTCAATTCAATGTTACCTCGGGATCGAAACTAAAAGAAAACATATCTGGAAACAAAAAACGAGAGTCGGCCAATTCATCGGTAGCCATTCAGTCAGAGCTGCTGAATCTTACAATTGTACAATATCCGAAATTAATTCTCTCGTAGTAAATCTCTTATTCGATGTATTTTCCATGGCTCTGTCACATCATTTTGATCATCATTTTAAATTCACACACCGTCGAATGTCCCGATTATAATGGGTGGGCCGGGCCGCCCAAGGGCTGAGTTTCGTAAAACACCCCCACAGCTTCAATCCACAATCGAATCCAAACCCAGTCTATAAAGCCTATACAAAAAATTGACTACAATAACAATATTATTATTCAGTTTCATTTGACTATAAATATTGCCTTATTATATGCCATGTCTTGAATTATTATTTTTATTTGTATATGTATTCGTTTTGATTAAGATGAGGTGAGTTTGCCTTTCAAATCTAAAAACGGACCATGAGAATCTCAAGTTGAACTTGAGATTTCCAATCTCAAGTATTCTCAAGTCATAACTTTAACCTCGCATAAACTTTAAGACATTTAAGACACGTTGCTTAAAAAACTTCTAAACACTAAATCGGAAGTCCCGACCCGATGCCCCCGAATCTCGATTCCGATCCGTTGTCAAACTCACACTTCACACTTATAAAATACTAAAGTACGAACGAAGAATAATCCCAACTGGTCATGGCTATTAAGTGCACAATGAACCATGACCCTACTTTTAAAGCCTTTTACAATGTTACCTAAATGATAATGATAACAAAAGATGTTTTAATTTTAAGTTTTAATTTAACTAAGAGTGAGTATTTACTTAACTTACCCCTGCCTTGATTGATACTTGAAGTAAGAAATCTCACGTCACCTCAAAGGCAATAACAAGTTGAAAGTTTAGCGGAGAGTGAACCTGGTGACTGCAATTCTTGGCAAAAAACTAATATTTTATACAGAATAGCGTGGCAAGTCGGTTCTTCCAACACCTTTCCTTTTCCTTCCATTAAATTAAGCTCTTTCCATAGTATCCCGTTAATTAACACGCTTAATACGTGGTCAACTTATATCGTTCTTAATTTCCTACATTTTGCATTGTCAGTATTGGCACAAACGCTTTTTCCAAAGCGTTTCTACATTCCTTTCCTTCCTAGATTCAGTTTTGACAATTCAATCAGAATACAGAATCCAAATATAAAGATACAGCAGCAGCGGTTGAGACTTTGATTGAGATTGAGATTGAGACCATTGGAAAGTTGGATTGGATTGAATCAGTATCATTTTAAATAGTAAATCAAAAGCATATACTTCAGAAATTTACTCAGGTTGAACTGGATCTCATAATCTCATCCCATATTCCATATTCCCATATATATAGTACACATAATAATACAAACAAAGTCAAAAGTACATCAATGTCAATCCATCCAACCCTACGCCTACCCGACCCCGAGATAATTGATGTTGACTATCATTGTCTCAGTCTCATTGCAACTCAATAAAGCATTATCAAAGTTCAAGGTAGGTCAGTCAGAACGTTACAAATACAAATGGGATTTTTATTGTGGTTCATAATTAATTTCATAATCGTTATCCAATTAAGTATTTAATGAGACGAGACTGTGTCGACTAGCTTTGAGTATTATCTTATTAAATCTCATGCAATAGTGTAAATAGTCAATAGTACTTACCTAAGACAAGGTAGATTAAAACAGTTCAGTTCGTCATGCATGATATATGTTATTATTCCTAATCATTCATTTTATATGCAAAGTAGACAATAGATTGACGAAGAAATTTGAGCGTATTTGACATACTAACTCATTTTAATTTACGAAACTAGTAATCAATCAGTAATCACAAAAATAAATGACAACATCTATCCGCGTCCGTGACACATGAACATTTATTGATGATGAGATTAGATCACGGATAAAGATACAATACTATATGCTATATTAGAGATTTATCTATAAAGCAAAATTGAACGAATGTGAGAAATGACATCAGCTATTAATTCATTGTTTAATTAATGTATAACTCTTTTTCAAGGTTTTATTCTTTCATTCATGAATGCATACCGTTACTATAATACGTATGAGTTATGAATGAAGATCAGAAGACGAATGTCAGTACCGATAAGATAGATCACTTTTTGGGCTGGACTAGACTCACCAGACCACAAGCACTAGGCAGGATATTATTTAATAGAAAATCCCACCAAGTGAAGATAATACTTTATGATTTTAGTACTGACGTGCCGTGCCATAAGAGTAGAATTTTGTGATTTATTTGCATTGTAAATGATAATGAGTATGAATTATGCATAATGATAATTTCTAATTGATATTCTGTCATGATTTTTCAGAGTATTATCCAGTCCGGTGCTGACAGAACGTAGATGACATTTGGCATTTCTATACTTATAAGGTCTCGTAGTTGTTTTTTTCAAGCTAGCTCCGCTGCTCATTCGTTTAGTAATTCTTCTGTGATAAAAGAGTCGATACTTTCGTCTAAATTTAAATTAAAATTAGTCCCACTTGCCAACTCTTGTACAAGAAACTATTGCAAAACATTTGCATTGAGGAAACAAAAAATAATCAATATGAACCCAAAACCTCAAGTTGTCTTTGTTCTTGGACGGCCTGGATCTGGAAAGGGAACTCAATGCTCCAAAATCGTAGAGGTAAAATGATTTTTAGATTTCATTCAAGGTCTTTAAAGAAGTAAATTGTCTTACAAAGTTTTATCAATTAATAATAAATCTAAAAATTCTGTTATACCTTAATAGGCTTTTGGATTTGTTCATTTATCTGCTGGAGATTTATTGCGCGAGGAAAGAATTAATCCTGGATCTGAGTATGGAGAACTAATTGAGAAGCACATTACCGATGGAACGATTGTTCCCGTCGAAATCACTTGTTCTCTCATAGAGAGGGTGAGCATTATTCTCACTTTACAATATAATTTTTAAAAAAACTAAATGTTTAAATCACATTTTTTTTGTTTAAAACAGGCAATGACAAATAGCAAGTCGAACTTCTTCCTTATAGATGGATTCCCACGAAATCAAAATAATTTGGACGGATGGGATAAGCAAATGTCTGGGAAGGCAAATGTCCTGTTTGTATTATTTTTTGACGCACCTGAAGAGGTTTGTGTCGAAAGATGTTTAGCAAGAGGTCAAGCAGGAAGTGGACGATCTGATGATAATCCTGAGAGCTTGAAAAAGAGAGTAGTTACTTACTCTAATGATACAATGCCCATTGTTGATCACTTCGCTGCCCTCAACCTTGTTCGTACTGTGGACGCTTCCGGGAGTGCTGACAAGGTAAAAAATTTAAAGGAATTCTACATTAATTTTTCTTTAATGGGAAAAGCCTTAAATTAAATGTTGGTTAAATTTTCTCAGGTTTTTGAAGAAGTTAAAGTCATCATCAACAATATTGAACTTAAGTCGTCTATTAGTGCTTAAAAAACGAGATTCAACTAAACCAAAGAAGACATTGAATAGTGTAAATGTAGAGACTACTAACAGCCTGGAAGCTGTCTTGGACATTGAAATTTGACGCTTTAAGATTTATCATGTGCTATTAATATTATACCTTTATACCTACTTTGAAATATAACTGCTACCTATATATGAAGTAAAATATTTGTACTTTTGAATACTGTTAAACCAGAGAATAAGTAATTATATATATATATATATAAACTAGAAGAGACAAGCCCCCAGAAAAGTACGATTCTTCAATTTTTAAATCAAGAAAGTATTTTTTTCATCTCTGAAAGTTGGGAATTTGTAGACAAGTTATTAAGATCAACAAAATTTTTTCACTTCTTCACTTCTTTGATTTAAAAATTCAAATTTTTGAATTTTTTTGAATAGAAAAATGAAAATTTAGCTAAAATTTCTCTCTTATAAAA
>JAQFZZ010000989.1:0-13195 GCA_034696405.1 Isotoma caerulea
TTATTTCTATCTCAACTGCTTCCAAGCTATGTTACTGTAAATCATTTATTCTCTCATTTTTTGTAGTTTTAAAAAAGTGTGGATTTAAAGTAAAAATAGGTTAACTTCTTTGACAATTGTCGGTCGGGATTTCAAAGAATAGATTATTGAGTTGTGCACTTTTTTTATTTTTAAAAGAGATGCATTGTAGACTAAGTTAACAAGTTCGACCCACTTGGGGTTTCCAATGGTAACAAAAACTGAGTTAGATTTTATTTTGTGAACGTCATTCTCATCCGTCAGGTTGGCCATAATATTTGACAGGTAGATAAAGGTAGGCAGATGCTATCACATTTGCAACACAACAAGGTAAAAATAGCTCGTGAGTCCAATAAAAAAATTAATTCAGACTTTTTTATACACAATGTGGCAGCCTTAGGCTGAGGAAGATGAGTTGAAGAATTTAAGGAGCTGTTTAGAAATTTTGAGAGGATTTTGGAACGAAGTAGAAAAGGCTTGTATTCTTTGAAAAATACCCACAGAATTTTTGAATTTTGAAATTTATATTAAAGAATTAAAAATTCCTGAACATAATTATTATGAGTATTGATATTATTGTGTACTTTTGGATAACAATTGAAAAGGTAAAAAACTCCACGGATTGTCTGGGGAATGAAATAAAAAATGCAGAGGGAAGTGATTTGCTATTTTTATTCAAAGACTATTTATGAGATGAGTATTTTGCACTTGCTGCCTGCAATGTCCGTGGTGATTAGTCAGGTATTTCGTATTTTTTAGGTCATTTAGTTTTACTAAGCCTCTTGTTCCTTATTCAGTAAGTCAGTCAGTCAGTCACAGTCATCTTCGGGAGGATTATTTTTATTTAGTGGCAGGAAGATAGACTAACTATACCTGCCACTAAATACAGTAAGAAGTGACTCTGAAATAATTTCATCTTGTGTTGATGTTGCAGTGGAATGCAGTGTGGGTCATCTTTATGCTAAATGAATACTCTGTTCATTGAAAATTAGGTTGTTCAATAATGTAATAGGACACAATCCAATTGTTTGTAACAATCTCCTAATCGCTCATTCTTCAGTTAGGAGTTTACAAGTTATTTTAAACATTGTTTAGTAATGGAAATGTTTTACAATTGGAATATAAATCATTAATTATTGGGTGAAACATTTTTTATTTCTGATGCATAATCAAATCTTATGAAAAAAATGGATAGTCTTATAAGACTCAAGAATCTTTGAATTTTGTGACAATTATTTAATAGTAAAATATATATGCGGAACATTTACATAAGATTTAGAAATTTTATAATTTGGTTGAGTTCAAATTCGGTTTCTTCTATTTTATAACTTTAAGAATAAGAAATTTTGCCCAGTCAGTAGGAAATAAACCTATTTTAATAGAGTAAGGTAATTTTAGTTTGAGTATAATTGTAAATGCGGATTTAGTTTAGCATTAAATATTTTGAAAACAATTTAAAATTTTGTAAAATGGTTTGCTATTGGCATGCAATGATGCAATTTTTTAACCCACTTAAATAAAGTTAGTAGTATTGATATTCCACCCGGAACACTTACCATTTGAGCATTCTGAATGATAAAACATAAATATTAGAAATACTTTTTACAATTCACAATACAAATAGAAAATTTAAAGAAAAAAATGTATTTTCAACGAAAACATTTCCTTACAAATTCGCATTGTCATTTGTTCTTATAAATAACCTATCGCCTACAAGGTTCTTTAAGCGATATTTCATATTAAAAAAGTGCAATTAGTAGTTAGATCAAAAAAAGTCAAATATGTGTAAGAAAAAGTGAAGATTTAACCTTAACAAATGGCCCTTCCTTGTTTGGAAATTTAAATATTTAACAATGCGATGGGTTTGGTTGGATTAAGCTAGATACTTTACAGTTTGCGTTATATCGGTGGTAATAAAAAATATTTGCACACCTTGCAAATTCCTTTGTGAGTGAATGTAGAGAGAAAGGTGATTATCACTGTTGTCACCTTATGCAAATATAATATATGAAGAGTTAATAAGCTATTTCCTCATTTTATTATTGAGTCAGTGTTGAAATCCCAAGTAATTCATACCTCTGAGAATTAAAGGTTTTAAAATTTTAAACGCGTTCTTGAGTAATTACTAAGCTAATGAAATCCTATTATAAAAATCACACTTTTGTGGTCACATGTGATCTCAGTCAGTAGTCTAAATGTCTAATGAATGGGGTTTTTGTTCACAAATGGAATATTTATTGGGCAATAAGATTTAAAAAAGATTTGAGCTGCACAAAGGAAATATCTACCTACAGTGACATAATAACTGGCAAAAATTATCTAATTCAGATTGGGATATTATTACGCTATAAAGTGTACGTGGTTGGCTCCCTTAAATATTGCTAATGATGCGTAACGAACTCACATTCATTTTTAAATGCCATCTCAAGTCTTTGTCATAATAACACAAAGTTGTAAACTTAAATCGTCCTAGTTTTAATAGAGTCTATAGGAAGGAGTTAGCTCAAATTTAAAATACTATTTCACATGTGTTTTTACTCTTTAATTCTTTTTAAGATAGGAAGGCGACCTCATTTCAACCCTTTTTATTTTCATTTTTTATTTAAAAAATGGATTTTATGAATTGGAAGGAATGATGTAATATCAAGAACAAGGAGCTTTGAAGGGGATTTAATTCACTTGGGTTTAGTTTGGATTATGATATGTCGGTCTCATTTACCTCAGTTCTTAAGTAATTAGACTAATTAAGGACAATTAGGGTTTTATTATAGATCAAATTGAGCTTGGTTTTTGTGGCAGTTGTGTTGTGCAATTGTATGCGTAGTACGGTGCGTGGGCCAGTTTTGGAATCAATTTTTTTCAAATGAAGTTTATACGCTTAAAGGCTTATTTTACGCGAAACTCCAAGATACAGCTGGAATATAAAAAATTAAAAGGTGGATTTTGAAAATTATTTAGCTGTCTCGGGGACATTTTTATAAACACACGCAAAAAATGCCGAATAATCAAAGAATCTTATGGGCAGGCATAAAATTTTGATAATGTCCTCCCCAAGTGGGGCATATTGTGTAAATGTGCAGATTTGAACAGAGACTGAATTACAATTGACTAGGAGAAGAGATCCTTTTTGAAACCTCTTATTTGGAAGCTGTTAAAAATGGTGGCTGCTGGAGTAGGTAATTAATTCTTCTGCATTTGATCAGTTGACATTCTGAGGGAATATTCATTATGAGAGAGACTATATGGGCACACATGGCAAAGTGCCAGTGTAGTGTCCACTATACCATCAACTGTCCAAGCTGGTCAAACGAGAATTCTGTGGATGATCTTGCCACATCCTTTCAATAACACTCCTAACATCTTTTTACACATTTTGTGTACTCCACTAGACAATCTCTATCTCTCTACGCTCAAATATTAAAATCTTTTAAAAATTACAAACACTTGCTTACCTACTGCACATTTTATACATTTAGTGCACTGTACAGGGTGCTCCACAAATTATTTCAATCGATTCTTTTTATTAAAGTAAACTTCCATTAGGCTAAATTTATTGAATAACTTTTAATATTTTAATCTTCAGATTTTTTCTCTTTGATGTTGTAAGTTACCGCAGGTACAAGGTAGACAAATTAATATAAATTTAAGTAATATCTAAAGAATCTTAGGTTAAAATGATGAAACATGGGTCACCCTGTATGTGTACAAATGAATGGCAAGGGTAGAAATAAAAGTGACCACTCTTGTTTAATAAGAAAGGTAAAAGAATAACAGTTAAGAGTTGAATAAGAATTGATATGCATAATGCATAAATGCAGGTGATCAACTCGAGAAAGAAGTTTCGATAAAAATTATGTACGCTCAGAGTATGGCTGCAAGATTTTGATACAGACGTTAAATTAAAGTACTTTCTTGTAAGGGACGCACTGAATATACCTTCAAAGTTTGTATGCGTTTATTTACGTTTATTTACTTGAGTCGGAGACTGCATCTTACTTAGGCAGAGATACAAAACTGTTCGAGGCGATCTCAGAATTTAAATAAAAATGTGATGAATGCAAGATTGTTGCCCTTTGGACCACTTTACCACTCGGCCATTTCATTTACTAAATTATCATTATTTATTTCTTGCCAACTAATGAATTGCCACTCGTCAAATGGCTCACCTCTAAATATTATTCTGCATTCATGTCAAAACAAATGTTTATTCTTATTCCACTGTTTAACATTCATCGGTGCAATTTATAAAAATAACACAGATCTTTCACACTGATTTTTTATGATTTCCAACTTTAGTTAAAAATTAAAGAATATTTACAATCTCAAATCATTTTTGATCTATAAAAAAGGATTCAAAATTAATTTTGTAGAAATTAAAAGTATATGCATATGTTGTTTTCAAAATTCCTTAAATTTAGCAAATGAAGGTTAAAAATGGAAAGGCGGACAGTTAAAATTGAAGACATTTTAAAACTTAAAGCGTCGAACAAGGGGATCATTTTTTGAGAGAAAAAGTGTATGAAACGTCGTTTAATACATTCTTTAAAATCATTTATTCAACGAATTTTCTGTAGATGACGCGTTTTTCAATTCAAGTAAAGAATGATCAAACTGTACAAAAATATGATGATGATAAATTATGATGTTTTTTGGAATAAATAAATGGAGACCGAAACGCACAGGAGAATTAATACTTTTAAGGTGCAAATGAGAAACAACCTAGAGGGTTAATTCCAAAGATTTTATCTTTTAAAAATATTTTATGTATAAAATCAAGTTTATGTAAAATGTATCATAGATTTCATAGTGCAAATTATGAATGGAGGGATGAAACTAAAAGAAAGATGCGAATGACATATTAAAATTTAAAAACTGAGCAAATAGTCACCATCATAATAAGCTTTCCTAAATTAAATGAGATAATTCGCTTGAAAAGTTAGACAGAGACTTCTTCCCGGAGCTTGTATTGTATTGTATGATTTATTTTACGAATCACATCATTTATCCAAGAAATAAATACAGAAAATACTTAAAGATTACAAAATAGTGAAGTAAAAAAGTACACACTAGGGCATTTAGATTAACTAAGAAGAAGATGTGCTGATTACAAAGAGGATTTAAATTCCTACTTTCTTATGATGTTGAGTCAGTCAGTGTGGCAGATTAACATTTGGAAATGACACTTAATTGCACCTTACATATTATTACCTGTACTAATTATGTACTTAATGAGTAGACTGCGTTCTACTGGCTAATATAGCCAGGGGATGGAATGCAATGAAGGGTGTCCCCAATTGACACTTTCACTTGACCAATTGACCCTCCATCCCAACCTATCATCATCTCGTAATGTCTACAACAATCACTATTATACATAACATAAAACATAATGATCATTGTTGAAAAACTTTATACTTTTTAGCAGTCAGTCAGTGCAATGTGCTTCGTAGGTAGTTCATTCATCCAGTCAGAAGTGCCTGTTCACTTTACCCAATTGTTTTCGCTTAATTTTGCAAATTTTTTTAAATTTTATTTATTTTAAAAGTGAACTTAAGTGGCTATTTGTTGAGCATGTGAAGGTGGCCAACTTTGCCCCTTGTTCACTTTCATTTTGGAAATTGCACTTTTTCAAGGGTTTCCTCAAGGTTCTTATTTTTATTTCACTTGTGTTTGTAAATAATCTTTTATTTGAGGAATGCATTACATTTGTTAAAGGTGCAAGTAAATGGGCTAGAAGTTTTAGGAAATATATTAGTGCCCATGGGAAAGTGAAATTTGGCAGCAGCCTCAGTTTTTTGGAAATTTACTTTTTGCTCTAAAGCAGTTTTTCAAGGTTTGTGAATTATTCGTGTTTTTTTGTTTATCTCTGTGATTTACCTTGTCGTGTTTTATGTTTTATAAATTAATTTTCATGTAAGTAAATATTAAATAGAAATGGGATTAATATGGTATTTATTAAAGTGGATGTGTAGGATAGGGCAGTGTAGTGTGTGGCAGTGGCAATTACCACTCACAGGTTTTACCTTAATTTACTACTGCATTAGACATTTTGGAAATTGTTGCAAAACTACTTTGATCATGAGCTATTTCGTGTTCTACACTCGTTTCATTCAAGCACTTATTCACATATCATTTGTAGTATGTAGATTTTCGATTCATTCTCTGAATTATCTACTTCGTGTAATTAATTGACTTTACATATTCACAGCAAATATTTTTACTTTTTTTATTGTCTACTTTGTTTGTGCTACTTGGCTGATTTTTAAGACTCTTTGTTTCTCATTTACTTCTCTTGTAAGCTAATGCAGCCAGTTTGGGTTTATGCACACCCTTATTCTCTAGGGTTTAACGTAAAAATTATTAAAAGGGTTTTTTAAGCTTTGCAATGCGATGGATAAGAAAGATATTTTAAAAGATTCTTTGGCCTTTAAAGGAATTGATTTTATAAAAGTAATTTCAGTGCATTCAATGAATGTCACAATTTCCGGCTGTGAATTACTTGACGTTGTGTACATCAATATTTTTTGTACAATAATTTAGTTAATGACTTTGAATATTGAATATTGTGCAAATAAAAACAAACAGATAGTTAATGTAAACTTTTTTTAAATTGATTTTGTTTTACAAAAATTTGAAAGCCTATGAAAATTTAAAAAATATCAATGACTTTGACACGCTTTGTTTGAAAATGTTGATGAATTGCTGAGAAAGATATGAATTACGTATTATACTTTCCAGAGAATAAAGTAGGCAATTGTTTTAATTTTAGGGTTAAATCTCTGAAATTAAATTAATCTAGAGGGGATTATAAGAGTTGATAGTGATAAAGGCAAATGTTAATTGTGTCGGACAGTGTAAGACAATGGCATTTGTATGCTTACTTACAAGTTGTGTACAATATAACGCATTCATTAAATTCGAGGAAAATTCCCCATACATGGAGTAAAACTTAGGGACTAATTATTATGCATTAAATTAAAGGTAAAGGTAGATAACTGCATAGAGCAAGTGCACCGTCTCTGTGTTTAGTGGACAATTAGACAGGGTGCAGGCCCACTCTTAAGGGACTCCGAGATAACCTCTATTTTTCTTTACGAGTAAAAAATTGATGGGAGATTTCGTGCAAGGCTTTGGACGAGTGGTCACTCGTGACCACATTCTCGTTACCTCATAATAATCTTAATCATGATAAAGCCTTATTATTGCATATCTTACGCTCTTCTGTCTTTACCTATTACACTCAGGATTAAGACAAATTTTCATATATCCTTCCCTCACTCACATATCATTTTAATACTTTAAACAATTTATGAGCCTTATACGTTTATACCTTTTTCTGATACTGGCTACATGAATTGCACATGTTTAAGGACTGCCCATAAATCTAGGGGGATTTAAACGGGATTTTAATCGGTTAAGAGATAAGGGCAAGGGTCTTTTCTACCTTTGGACTTTTAAAGGTAGGGACTCAAGGGTGTATTAGCCCGGATAGGGCTTAATTTCTTGACCATAAGTAAAGCCTTTAAAATGCAAAAAGGACCTTTAGCAATGGGTTTACTGTTTTGCCAGAGTTTAAAATAAATCCCAAACTTTATGATGGTTGAACTGCTTACATGATTTTGAATGTAGTTTAACTAAACTCTTTGAAGATAAATGCAGTGATTCGTTATATAATTGTGAGTATAGAAATGAGTTTTTGCACTGATTGCATATTATCTGCCTATGAGGCTCTACTTGATAATAATAATAATAATGTTATCTCAGTTGTAGACCAGTCAACACTTCACTGTCCATTTCCTAGAAAGTCAACAGCTATTTTATAATCATACCAATTTCAGAGATTTAAATATTTTCATTTTTAGTGGAATTATTCAACCAAACTATAGTTAAAACCAAACCACAACTTAACCAAGTAATTATTATTTGGCAGTGAGCGAAAGATAATTGATTTCAGCAGGAGGTTAAAATGTGTCCTTAAGTGATTCAAGTCAGGGGAATTTTTGAAGGGGTTTAAAACCCCACTCAGACTGGGTGAATAATCGACTGGACGGAGAAATGTCCGGTGGTGGTGGGTCAAAGTTAACAGGAGAAATCAGTGCTTGAGTGGGTCGGGAGAAAATCCCGAGTGGATGCTATTTAAGATATTAATTAAATAATTAAATTAAAAAATGCGGATAATCGTTGGATTCCAGGCAGTGAACGGCGAGCCCTCACCCGCCCGTCTGAGGGTAGCCGGATTATACACGGAGGAAGACTACGTTGGACCTTCCACAAAGAAGAAAAAAGAAGCCCGAAGATCTTCAACTTCGTCCACGAAAGCCCTTGCAAACCCCCAAAGTAAAAGTAGTAGTAGTGACAGCAGTGTGGGCAGTTATAAAAACTTGTCGAAATTTCGTCGACATCACGTGGTCATCGACGAAGACTTAATTGAAGAGGAGGACGAAATCGAGGGTAATTTTTCACTAGGAAGTTCCTCCGAAGGGTTTCCTTCGAACTCACAAGGTAGTAAAATGGGCGAGTGTTCACTCTCGATAATTGACCACGGACTTACCAGACTTTTTCACTGGTTGGGAGTTAAAATTGGACAGAATCCTAGTTATTATTTGATTATCCCTTTTTTCATCTCATTGTTGTTGGGCACGGGGTTACAACAATTAAGATATGTGGATGACCCAGAGTATCTTTTCTCCCCTGTGGATGGGGCTGCCAAAACTGAGAGACTTATCATCGAGGAGTTTTTTCCTATGAATTATACGCACAAGTTTCATCCCTCGAGGTTTACCAGGCCTGGACGATTTGCAAGGTAACGCCACCAATCTCAATATTTTTGCAATATTATATTAATTAAATACATACAGTAGATGGTAAAGCTCAATTTCTCATAACATTTATTAAACTTTTTTAAATGTAGCTCATTATACTTAATAGAAATCGGATCTGTCAAAAGGTTATTTCTAAATTTATTAAATCGTTTTAGTTCAACTCAAAATTTGAAATGTCAACTTTACATTAAAGGGTAATTTCGGGTTTTCATAATAAAGAAAAAATGCAAACTAAGTTTCAACCATTTAACCAATCGCAATTTTGAATAATTATTTTGATACTAAATATAGATAACAACATGTTTGGTAAATTTTTATATCTCTATTTTCGGTTGTTCGGTATATTTTTATTTTAAATGAAGGATTTAATAACTAAATGATTATCGATTGTATTAAAAGTACCAATTCTTGATTATACACTGGCCATTATATTATTTATTACTTCTTTGATTTTTATTTCATTTCTTTTTTTGCGAGAATATTTCCGATTTTCGAAAAACCGTTTACAACTTTTTTTTCAAATGAAAACCAATAGTTTTCACTTTAATTGAATTAAATTATCAATTTCTTACATCTAAGCTCCAGAGTGGGTAGAAGAAACGCATTAAATTCTGCATTGAATAGGTATTAATTGTTATATAGACAGGTGAATATCCCATCGTGATAATGACTGTGTGTAAGAAGTATACGGTATTGCAGTTACAAATGGGCAGTTGTGCCAAATCACGTGCAATTTAAGTGTAAAAAAGTTAGCAAAAACTTGAGTCGTTTCGTTTATGAAGAAAGATCAGAAGGGTTGAGTGATCACCCTTTTACAATTCAATTCATGGCTATGCTATCCAACTACCTACGAATACACTGTACTTTAATCCAAAAGAAATTTGCAAGAATTTCATATTAATTTCTATGCATAATCACACTCTTTGGATACAATATATGTACAACATTTATCTCATCAAAGTTAAGAGTAAGAGAGTGGACTATAGTGCAGGGTGTATCAAAAGGATGTTACACAACAAACAAAGATAGATGAAAATAAGGTAGACAGAGAGAGAGAGACACACTCTAGAGAAGATCTGCACTTTGAGGGAAATGAAGGCAAGGCCAAACTATTGATGAAATCCAATATATATTATAGAGATATCTTAATGATACCTTCAGGGGTTCCCTTACACACTGCCACTTGGATTAATCATAAAAAGCTAAATTATCATTTTGGGGCTGAAAACATGTTTAAACATAATTGGAACTTATTATAACTTTATTAAGAACAATACGAGTGTGATTTTGAAATATTATTCATTTTACTTTGTATCAAGAAAGAGTAGAACTTTTTTCACACTTCAGTTACTTCACTTGTGTAAAGTCTCTCTTAAGATGTTCAGAATCCAACACAAATTATGTGAACGTCTTTTAGGGTTGGGCAGGTTTTTGCGCAGCATATATATCTGGATATGATTTTGCTAACGCTGGAACCTTAACATAGAGTTGTGAGACGCTTTGAAAGATATGCGCTTAAAATCTGAGACATTTGACGCTTTCCGAGACATTTGGTCAAAGTGCATATCATTCTCATTAAAATGAATCATAGTCTATTCGCATGTCCAATTTCGACTATGAACTTAAAATAGAATTATATCGGAGACGATTTGTGAGATGTGCACTTGACCTTTGGACGCATAGGTCAAGATTTATCACTCATAAGACTATTGGGTTTTTTTCTTTTTAACTTCAATATCTAAATTTCAAATTTTTATAATATCAAGAAGATGTTGAAATGCAGCAAAAAGACAATCTTTTTAACGATTGTAGTAAATTTGATAGTAAATGAATGAATGACGAAAGGGAAGTTTTTTTCCAAAATGAATTGAAAGTAAACCCTTAGAATGGAAATTAGAGTGAGACTCATTGACGAAATGTACAAAATGACAAAATATCACACGTGATAAAATATTATTATTTTCTCAATTTCCAAATAAACTTGGGTTTAACTTTGGTTCGTGAGCCTACTTCCAATTTATACCGTTTTTTACACAGTTTTTTATGCATATTCTTAAGCAAGAGAGAAGACAATGGATAGAATTTATTGTCATTGCCACAAGAGATTTGTAATCCCTTCTTTTTCTATCTTCATGCTAATTTACCTAATTTGTACATTTGGGTCCAAGCTAATAGATTATGTTCACAGATTCTTACCATTTTTGACTATTTCAAGTTTGCAGAATTTATGAGATAACAATAAATTATTTATTAAGTTTAGGCTTGATTATTTCATAAGATTATTGCATTATGGATAAATTAACAAACGGCGGTTTTAAAAATCTTTCAGATTATTCGTTCAAGCAGCAGACGATGGAAGTTTACTACGAACAGAAGTATTTTCAGAGATAAAAGAATTGGATCAATTAATCCACAACATTTCGATAGTGTGGGACGAAGATGAATATAAATACGAGACACTTTGTGCAGGTTGGGATGGAGAATGTTATGAGAATGATGTGATTGACTTGAACGATTCCATGAAGGAAATTGCCTCGAATGAATTGTCAATAACTTGGCCAGTATTCTTAACTCCGGACAGTTACAAATCCCTTGCATTCCCTTTCATCTTTGGAGGAGTCAAGGTCGGAAATCTATCCAAAATTGAATTCGTCAAAGCTCTTCAACTCAATTATTTCCTTGCGGTTAATACAGCGAAACAGGATGCGAGGTGAGTGTGGATTTTTTTTATTTGTTGAACCCATCTGGCCTTAGAGACGACCTTTCATTTCGTGTAGGAAAAAAATCCTGTTTATTTTGGTGTGATTTATCACGACGATGAAGGAAGAACCGTTTAAAATGTAAGAAATATTGGCCCATTCTTATTCTAATGTTAATAAGTTGTGTAATATCTTGAAAGAGTAATAAGTAACGGTTTTGGTATCACAACCACCACCACTGCAACACACGATGGGGTACTTTTTCATCTGACTAAATAGATTGAGATGAGACTTACTTGAGGATAATTCATGGGTTGGGCCAACTTCAACCCCGTTCTATGCTTCACAATTATTAAATACTTTTAAAAACAACTTACTATATGAATTGAAGAACTACAACAGGATATGACATCATACTAAATTATATTCACAACAAGCGTCAAGCAAAATTTGTGCTTTGACAATCGACATTTTTTATATGCTCTGCACACACACAGACACAACCGTTTTTTTTCTTTGGCAGAATTTCAAAGTTTAAGTCTAAGGTCAAAGGCTGCTTCTGTCTATAGGGAAAATATTGGGAGAGTTTTAAAAATATTTATTTCCAATTTAATTAAACCAGTAGAAATTTGATAGTCTTATAATCTTCTATTAGATTAAGGTAGAATTAAAAATGCATAGAATGTAGTTTAGTTTAATGGTGTGTAGGGGCCTGGGAAAAAATCGAGCTGGATATTTGGACGTCAATGTGATGTCGTCAATTACGAAAATTAAATTATTACCTACCTAATGGATATAACTCCATGACCCGAATCACTTTTAAAAAATGCATTTTAACGGCACCGTGTTTGCGTAAGCAATTCATAAGCTATAAAACTTGACATTAGAATACTAGAAGTTTGTTGAGTCTAGTTATTATATTTTTTAAAGTAGTTAAGAGACAAGTTATCCAACTAAAAGTGATTAAATATAATTGAATTCAAAAGATTGTATAAATATTTAGAGTTTTATTGTCCTTGTATATGGATAATGACGTGTTAAGAAGCAAAGAATAAATTGCAGGTAGGCAAGAGATTTATTCTGGAATTCTGGACTCTACTAGATTATAATAGATAGCAAAGTTTTTTATAAGAAACACAGAACGAGTTTTGCTTCAGATGAAGAAAAATTTAAATAATACTGTTGGGAATTGAACATTTAACGAGTTTTGATGGACTTACCGGGAATTATTCCTTTGATAGAACTACTTTTAGAAATTAGAAATGCATGACAAGTTTATCATGGGTGCATTTTTATCAGCCAATACAACAAAAATCATCATGTACCAAATATCAAATGCTATCAATCGTTTGCGTCTAGAAAAATGGAATTTAGTTCATAAGAACATAAAAGTAAATATATTTTTCTGGTATAGTTAAAAAAAGCAATTTAGGATTGCATAAATAAATAGACGTTTGTAAAAAATTGCAAATATTCGTGTTCGCATTGTCATGTAATCGGAGGTGCGATAGGCTTATTAAGTGACGATTTCAAATAAGATGACAGCGAATGTAGATTTTTATGGAACTTGTTCGCCTAACTAAATGGCGAGGTTCACTTCTCACATGTTTTGTGTCATTTGCCAATTCTGAATGGAATATTAATGAAGACTAGATT
>JAQFZZ010000990.1:0-13195 GCA_034696405.1 Isotoma caerulea
TTAAAGGCGTCAAGAATGCTAGATCAACATCAAACCAAGTGAGTGAAAGTAAATTTTTCTTTTAGCAGCTTCAGAGTTTCAGTTGATACCTAAAATAAAAGACGAATCATATATTGTACGTTTTTCAATACTTTTTAGTTATTTTTTAGAAAGTTTCTTTAAATTTTCATAACACACGTGAAATGGATGCATTTTGACAGTTTTCAAAGACGGCATGTGCATTAATGTAATCCTTGCAGTGACATCAGTGATATGAGAACTTTTGGGATTTTCTCCTTGCAAACAGATCTCTTCTAATCCTATAATTAAAAATCACATTCATATTTTAATCATAACTTTATGGTGATGGAAATCAGAAATATTTTAGACAAAATTGAAACATACTAGTTAGATTTCGTAATGAAGTGCGTTCCTTATCTTCCGGTTCATCACTACAAAGCGAAAGAAACTCCGGATTGTTCCGTACCATCTGACATTTTTCTCTGGACAATCCAGTAAAAATATGATCAACATTTGCAGTCGTGGAATGAAAGTAAACCGTCAAGTTTTGCAGATTAGGAAAGAACTTGAATATAGTCTCAGCCATGAGTTCATTCCTCGGTGAAAGTACAAAGTAGAGGGTACAAAGGTTAGGGAAAATAGTGCTAATTCGTTCGATAGAAGCTGGGTCGATGAATTGTGCAGTCAATTTCAAATCTTTAACGGATTTGACAGGAGTATCATCTGGGAAAACCATTCTCCAGCATTTATTGAATTGAATACTTCCCCCAAGAATGAGTTTATTTAAAGATGGAAATTGCTTTTTATAGCTGAATGGAAGGAATTGAACTTCTTTACTTGAGAGCTCACTCTTCCCATCAATTTTTAACGTCTTGACATTGATCATCACAGGGAAGTCCACAATGTAACATGAATTCCCATAATAATTGTCAAATTTCAGGTATTCAAGAGATTGGTGTTGTGCGTGGAGAAAGTTCTTCAGAGTCTCTTGAAGAAAGCACGATCGGTGAAAATCACACTTGAGAGTTCTCAATCTGAAAGGCATTTTGCTCAAGAGTGAAAGTACATGATCTCCAACGGGAATGTAAATCTCGAGTGTTTGTACACATTTGAAACTTTCTTGGCAAGTTGACATAAGGTCAATGAGACATCTGACTGTTTGCCTACAGTCAACATCAAACATGAGAGAGAGGTTTTCTATTTTGGAACAAGCTTGAATAATGACTTCAAGCACTTTTGGCACCTCCGAACCTTCTTTGGTACATTTGGACTGATCTAATCCATGACCTGTTAGGGTTAACTGTTTCAATTTAGGGAAATGTAAGGATTTTAAATCAACCCATGAGCTTTTGTTATCCTTGTCTAGAGTAATGCTTAAAGACTCTAGATCGGGGGCGAATACAGTGAAAAATTCACTAATAACTGAGTCGCAGTCTTCATCTGAGAAGATGTGCGAGCTTAGGTTGAATTTTGTAAAGGGATTTTTCGGACTTTTTGAAGCGATTGAGATCAGGTTTTTCAAAGATGCGGTAGAGCCGAATGGTAAGCTTGCGATTGATTTCCTTAAAACTAGAGTTGTTTCATAGGACCATTTTTTATTCACAAGTCTACATCTTTTCATGTCTTCCACGGACAATTGGGTAAATACTTTCTCCAAAATCTAAAGGGTACAATTTTAAGGTAGAATTTTTATAAAATTTTATGTTGAATGAGATTCTTTTAAAGATTTATTACCAAGCTTACTGTAAGAGGATCCATTTTTTAGTAAGATTTGTTAAGGCGTTTTCAGCGTTTATTGATCTCAAGTGTTAAGTACGGGTCACGCTATATCTAAAATCAGCTTGGTTACAACAGTCTATTTACAGTAAAAGTTTTCACGTGAAGTCCAATTGGATTAAATAATGTTAAACTTAAAGCGGTAGGGAAGCATCAGCTCTTTGTTAATGTATTTGGTGAGTTTGAATAGATACAGCAGATAAGTACGGTTATCAAGCATTTATGTAAACACTATTACATTTATTGTTTCATATATTACATACATCTGGAATAATATAATGTAATTGAATTGATGTCGTTCCATTTTATAGTAAATGACAACACGGTATCAATAATTTAATCAATTCATGTAAAATATTACCATTTGGGTCAAAAGTCAAGTGCCGTCTGACAATCAATCATTAAAACATCGAAGATAAGATACAACTGATTTTTGGATTCATTTATTTTTATTTAAGAATTATAATACAATTTGTTTCAAATTATATCCACAAAATAATTATGTATATTTTATTTCTATTATAAACACAAGTACTGTAGGTCCCTATTAGCTTAGTTAGACTTTCTGTAGCAGGAAAAACTTCATTGCGATGCAGGAACTTCCGGTAAGGTGGGTGTTATGGTGGGTGTGGGGCTTACTATATAATGTGAATGAACTGTAATTCAAATTTCAAAACAAAACTTGCTCAGTACTCTCAAATGGATATTCTGGATGGGTTTCGCCTCTGAAAGTATAGAAGAAAATTATGCTCATATCTTTGATGTTTTTAAGATAAGTTAAATTTATGAGGTTCCATTATCATAACTCACCCTGGCAGACCAAAACAACTTCTTGCAATTTCTCCTTTATCTAACTTCTCCATTTTTGTCATGTCTTCGGAATTCAACTCAAAATCCAAGATCTAGGATATTTGGTAAATTAAGTTTGCATGATAAACAGCTCAAGATAAGTGAATTAGACTAATTCTCACATTAAAATTTTCAGCCAGTCTTCCGGGGTTGCTACTTTTAGGAATGACTGCAATATTCAATTGAGTTAAAAACCGAAGAAGAATTTGGGCTGATGTTTTTGCATACTTTGTTGCAAGTTCTTTTACTACTGGATCATCCAGTAAAGGCACTGCTTGGGTGAATCTGAAAGGAAATGCATCCATGAAATTAATCATTTTCACCAGGCATTTTTTCGAATCTTATTCATATAATATGAATCTGCAAGGCTAGTGATTTTTGCTGGTCCTAACTGTTGTAAGAAACTATAGTTAAACGTGTATTAAAGTCTAAATCTACAAGAATTTCTAACTTTTAAAATTGCTAGAATTATACATAGAACTAAAGTGATTAATCAATTACTGCCAATTAGGTGGATATTTATTTCGACTTTGTCCTCCTATAGGGTAATAGGCTGTGATTGTAATTCCATATTTTTCACATGTTTTTCTTAACTCCTTCTGCTGCAAATATGCATGAGCTTCGACCTAATAATTACGCAAACACAATTTACAATAATTAATACAAACAGATCGAAGGTGTAATTGAGTTTAATTCCAACTGTAATTAGCTACCTGTAAATTTGCAGGACGAATCTGAGCAACTTTGATAATTCTTTCAATTTGCGCTGAATTAAAATTAGACAGTCCAATCGATTTCACCCTTCCTGCTTTTACTTGATCTTCCATCGCTTTCCAAATACTTTCTAGGTCTGTCTTATCGTCAAAAACGTATTTACCATCCTCTGCTGTTGGGAAAATTTCATTTTCGCTTCGAAATTCCATTCCAGTAGGCCAATGAATGAGGTAAAGGTCAATGTAGTCTAGTTGGAGATCATTGAGAGATTTCAAGGTGAATTTCTCCACCAAGTCTGAACGCATTCCTATTTGTGGAAGCTATTGAATTTTAAAAGATTAAAAGATTTTTTTCTTATGTTCTTATACTTCTTATGCTTTTAAATTGTTTATATTTTAACCTTTGTTACAACAAACAGATCTTCACGTTTAATTCCACTTGAGCCAAGACATTTTTGAAGAGCATTTCCCATATGAAATTCTGTCCTGTACAGCGTCGCTGTGTCGAAATGCCTGTAGCCTATTGGCAATGCAAAGTTTATACTTTGTTCGACTGTTTTTGGATCTTCCTAAAAGTTATTTAAATGTAATTCTCATGATAATTAATCTCAATCGCAAAACAAAAGTTATAATAAAATATTAAAATATTACCGGAAAGACAGACAACCCCAAGCCAATTATCGGCATTTTCAACCCATTATTCAATTGCACGTATTTCATATTGAATTTACTATAACAATCGTTTAACAATGAAATTTTTGTAAAAAATAAAGTGAACTATATAGTAAAAATATTGTAAAACACTGAATAAACATATTTTTGCAGGAACAGAATAAGTCAAAAAACGGTACACTAAAATTTCATAGCACTCACTGATGGTGTCCAAAGGGGCCTTGGGAGATAAGTATGTGATAGGCAAATCCAATATAATTTATTATTTATTTGAACAACTGGGGAATTTACTCATGTTAAAATGTGAGAGTAAAGGATAAGGTGTTTATGTCCTCTTTTACATAATGACCACCAGTAGAATGGAAGAGTATCAAGAGAGACTATAATACACATAAAAAGGTAAACATTTAAATTGAAACCAATTACCTAGAAGCGAATGAGATGAAATTAGGTAATAATATTATGTATTACATGGCACATGACAAAAATGAGATGCCCCACTTATGATGTTATGCTTAAATTTGCCAATACATTTCAATGATACTTGTCGAACTCTGTCATTCATTCAAGATTATTTGCTGAATACCTTACATGAATCGTTATATGAATTCCTCTTACTCTTAATACTTTCTACATTAAGAATAATTATACCAAACCTAAAATTTTTATTTCATGGGGTTACCTACTACAAATTTCAATTGGCTCTCGCTTCAGTTGGCAGTAAAAGGCTCTATGATATGTAATTAAAGTTAAACTGTTTAGCTGTATAAATTATGGATTAAAAGTTCTATAAATACAATCTTACAGGGGATTTGCAATGAAGGTATCCGAATGTACCCAATTTATGCTTTCATTCATAAAATCAGTAAAAATAAACTTGAACGAGAGTTTTCGAGGGAAGGTAATTTTTATTTTAAGATTCAATCACAAAAAAGCAATGTTTGCAACACAAGAAAGTTTGCCGGAAATCTTTTTCCAGAATTACCAGAAGTATGATTACTTAATAAACCATGGGCATTCTGGATGTTCCTTCATGCTAAAATTGAAGACAGAATTATGAATTAAAAAATTTCGATGCCATTAAATAATGGAGTAAACAATGTTTACCTAGTAAATCCAGGAAATGATCTCCCTGCCTCTCCTTTGTCAAGACCTTCTAATCTTCTCATGTCAACTTGGCTTAGGTCAAAATCAAAAATCTAAATTAAAAAAAACATAAAGCCCGAAATAAAAAAGGTAATTTAGTTAGTAGGGGTTTTCTATGTGCTTAATTTACTATCTTCCAAATCTCTTACATCAATATTTAGCTTAAGTCGTTCAGCATTGGTACTTTTTGGGATGACAGCAATATCTTGTTGGACAAGAAATTTAAGAAGAATCTGCGATGGAGTTTTCCTATGTTTTTTAGCAATGTCTTTAACGACTGGATCTTCCATGAGATCTGGTATCTTAAACTCTCTATTAAATTGAAAAAATCTAATAAATTTTAGAGTTTTTTAATGGTTTCATTTTTTTAGACTTATAAAAAAACGTACACTCCAGTAAAAGAATAATTCTTCCTTCCAGGGGATCCAAGTGGTCCATAAGCACAAATACTTATATTATGCTTTTCACAAACTGCCCTCAAAGACTTGTTTTGAAAATAGGCTTGAACTTCAATCTAATTTTCAAAATGATTTTTAATCCATATTTTGAGATTGTCAAATTATTATCTGTAAACTTTACCTGGTTATTCGCTGGAGGAATTCTTGCAGCCTTCATTGTTCTTTCAATCTGTTTCTCATTATAATTCGAAACCCCGATAGACTTAACCCTACCAGCATCAACTTGAGCCTCCATTGCTTTCCATACAGCATTGATATCTGTGGACTTATCATACAAGATTTTGTCATCTTTCATTGGGATAAGGTCTTCCTCAGTTGTGAAAACGAGTCCAATAGGCCAATGGGTGAGATATAAGTCGATATAGTTCACTTGTAATCTTTTCAAAGATGAAGTAAGGAACTTCTCGACAAGATCGGGTCTCATGCCATTCCAAGGAAGCTATTTTTGTCAAAATCGAATTTTTATTGAAGGTTTAAAAATTTAAAAAGTTTAATCTCTTTACGGTTGACTACTACTGACCTTTGTAACAATAAAAAGTTCCTCTCGTTTAATTTTTCCAGAATCTAACCATTTCCTGAAAACTTTTCCAAGAGAATCTTCATTTTTGTACAAAGTGGCAGTATCAAAATGTCTATATCCAGCCACTAAAGCTCTCTCTAGAGCGTTTTCAATTTCCTCTGGGTTATCGGACTAGGATACAAAAATGCAATGATACTTTTACAATAATGTTAGGAAGAATTTTAGAATGTCATTATTCAATTGGTATTTTTAGGATTTTACCTGCCAAGAACCGAGTCCCACCAAAGGCATCTTACGACCATTTTGAAATGTTATGAATTTATTTGTGGAATTGTTTTTAATTACAATATTACGCATGATCAATGGTTGCAGTGGTGAATATATAGTATAGAAAATTCTTGATTTATTCGACTGAAGAGGATTAAAATAATATGTCAATTCACCTAGTCGGCAACTTTCATAATAGTTTCTTACTATCACATTCATAAACTCTTTAAATACGAATTGGTTCGACTTTTAATTTGATTGCATCACGAGTTACTTGTTCAAGTGGATTGAATTTATGACGACACATTTTTATCTTCAAAAATCTAGTAATGGACAGTCAAACATGGACAATTTTTTTAGCAAAGTAATAAGTGTTATTATGATGTTGGTATATTGTTAACTGTGGAACAAGTACGGTATTTGAGATTGAAGTATCATTTACGGCTACTTCGGTGAACAATCGTCATAGTCTCAAGTGTCAAGTACGTTTTGTGAAAATTATAAAAATTATAATAGCTTTTATAATAGTTTATTGCAAGCAAACATTGTTTTATCACATGCACAACCGAACCCAAGGCTGAGAGAACATTTTGATCTTATCATAATTGAAACAACTTGTCTAAGCGTCCAGCAATTGATGTAGAATGACTTTCATTTCATTTTCCTCTTGAAATCGATTTTCTTATCCGAAGCATATTTATTCATTTTTTTTACTTCTGATTGCAATAGTAATACAATAGTCATGAATAGTCCCTTTCTTTCTGTATGAAATGTATCACAATTTAAAACTTACAACGAGAAAATAAACTTCTGAATCTGTGGGATTAAGATTAAATTGTATTGAAGACATTGAAGTACAAATAAAATGGAAACTATTAAAATATGTGAAGCTCATGAGTTTCGCGAAGCTTACATTTTCCTATCGCGTTCTTATAAAAAAAATTCTTAAACTGTATTCTAATTCTAAGTTAAACTTGCAAAATTATTATTAATAAATTAATGCGTTCACTTCAATAATTTTGTAACTTTTCAAAATATATGCAAAGTTCTAAATAATTTTTCAGTACCAAACTGGCAATATACATATATCCCATCATTGTTAAATTAGACAATTTCATATAATTCATATAAAATTGCATTACAATTTGTTTGAAGTATTGCAGTTGACATGCAAGCGTAGCGTCACAGCGTTCTATTCAATATTTATCAACAATTATAGAAGTAGATCCATTCATCCATGTTAATGAAAATGTTAAATTGCTAAGTAAAAATTACATTTGCAAAATGTTCTGGAATTGTATTGACCAGAATTCTTGGTCGTGGAGGATTCATTTCGTATGAAGATACTGCATTATTGCATTTATCCTTAATTTATTCATACTAACAATAAGATGCTCATAAATTCATAATTAATAAATCAATCAATTACAATCAAAAATTGAGAATTAAACTGCATGCGCTTCAATAAAGTACACATTCGGATGAACGTCGCAATGTACCCGGATTATATGGATATGCGGCAAAGCTCTATCATATAAAATTCAAGCACGAGAAAAATTGTTTGAGTTGGAGTTGATGTGGATTATACAAATTAAGTATGAAGTAAAGTTTATGATTTCCTAAATTAAATTGTAATTCTAATATTTCTAATTTTTAAAGTAATCTGTAATTAAAAATAGAAAGTTAACAAATAATTTGAAAAGAGGATAATGACATCAACATCGATAACTGGCGATGGGCGAGCAGCGATTGAAAAGACGTTGACACTTAGCCACGTGCCAATTCAAAACCAAGACGAATGGATGGAGATTTTCGAAATACAAAGGTGTGTTGACTGGATTAAGGAAAATGATTTTAAAAAGGTAAGACGCATCTTGGTATCTTTACGATTTATTAATTAATTTTAAATTATGAAAACTAAATTATTCACCTGGTTTTTTAAGAAATTAATTTTAAATTGTTGTATTTATTTATTTGTTATTGTACAGATTTGTATCCAGTTTCCAGACGAATATATTTCGTATTCTGCAAAATGTACTGAAGTCCTGGAAAAATTAACTGGTCAAAGATGTTACATTTTGGCAGATTCAACTTATGGAAGGTATGATGCATTTTTAACAGTTTCTTATAACTTCAAACTTAAAGTGTTCAGCAAAAATAATTAAATAGTTAAATTCATTTGATTTCTGTTTTGAATTTTAAATTTAGTTGTTGCGTAGATGAAAAAACAGCCCAACATGTGCCTCAAGCTGATTCCCTTATACATTTTGGACAATCTTGTCTTTCTCCCTGTTCTGGACGACTTCCTGTTTTATTCGTTTTTACTAAGCCTATTGTAGGCGTTGATAAGATTGGAATTTTATTTAAAAGTAATTTTGCTGAGGATGAGAAAGTTATTATAATGTACGATGTCATTTATCAATTCGCCGCAAGTAAGTTTACTAACGAATGGGATGTTAATTAAGTGCTTTATGTCAATGTCTTAAGGTGAGTTTTATTTATATGTATAATTTTGTTAAACTTTAGATGCACTATTTGCCAAACTCAAGTCAAGTTTTACGTCTTTAAAACTCTCAGAGCTGATAACACCCGTGACAAGAAAGGAACCATGCAGAGTACACGAAAATGCATTGGTGAAACACAGACGAAAAATCCCTTTGGAAAACGAGTCAGAAATTGAAGACTACAAAATATTTTTCCTTGGAAGTCGTGCCCTGCCAAATTTGCTTTTGGCCTTGCCAAAAAACACGTTCATGGCTTATGATCCAGCGTTAGCTACTGATTCCATATCTACTCAAACCTCATCGATCAATAAATTAATAAGGAAAAGAAATTTTTATGTTGAGAAGATTAAGGATGCTTCTTCAGTAGGGATTTTAGTAGGGACTTTGGTAGTTCAAAATTATCTGGATGTTATTGAAAGGCTGAAGTCTATTCTTAGACAAGTTGGAAAGCAATTTTACATTGTTTCAATTGGAGAAATCAATCCTTGCAAACTTGGAAATTTCATGGATATTGATTGTTTTGTCTTTGTTGGATGTCCGGAAGTTGTAAATTATTACATAAGTGATGAATCAAGAGGACAGTTCTTCCAACCTATTTTGACTCCTTATGATGTTGAGTTGGCATTTTGTGTGACGGAAAATGGTGTGTACTCAGGAGAAGAATATATAATCGACTGGAAATTTATAATAGAAAAAGGTACGTTACAGCTTTGCAGTATATTTTCGCTTTATTTGTCTGTTGAGAGATTTCAATCTCTATAATGTGCATTTCATAATGTCTTTAGGTCTTCCTGAGGTCAAAAACGTAGAGAATGACGTTTCCCTAATAACAGGAGGACTAAGATCGTCTAAAATAGCAGAAAGTTGTGACAAAGGGTCAACAAATCAAGTAGTAAATTGGCTGGGGTTAGATATTAATGAAGAGTCGCCTTCAACTGATCCAAGTCAAGTTCATCAGGGACGAAGTGGAATCGCTTCATCTTACATTGATGAACCAATTGTACAATAAATACCAATTTCAAAGATTATGATAACTTAATTTACAAAGAACTCGATTGACAATGAAAAACAACATAACCGCTATTTTTGACAATACATTTATTTTGATGCTTAAATATTGTAATTGCAAGTACAATTCATAATAAATATAGCTGGATGTTTCAAATCATACAGATAATAATAATTATTTATTATCCCACTCCAAAAGGCAGTTTGTACTAGCTGGCAATCAATTACTTATCTTCCCAGTTAGAGCCTCCTCCTTGCAATCCTTGATGCGAAACATCCCTTAAACGAATGAAATCGAATGTCTATTTCCCCTTCTTCTAACTGTGAATTAGCAAATCGAATAATTTTATTTAATTAATTAACCCTGTGCAAAACAGAGAAAACAGAAATTTTGTAGTAAACTGTTGAATAATTACCTCATCAAATGAATAGATCTCATTGTAACATGAAGGGCTTATGCATTTCCGTACACATCGTACTTTCTCCAAGTCCATTAATCCTAGGCATACGGGTGTTTGTTCACACGCTGCTTCCCACTCTCTCCAAGCAATTTCCTAAAAGAAAATGCAAAGTATAATTAAATGTTTAAAATATCAAGTGATGCCTGCTAATTTAATGCGTAAATCACATCACAACGTACATTTTTAGCAGATTCGACATAGTCATATTCCGGAAAACTGAAAACTTTCTCCTGTGGTCCATCTTTGTTCTGAGCAGCAGTTACAATAAATATTGCAGTAATTGTTGGATGACAAAGCAAAGAAATTTGCAGAGGTGATAAGGAAGTTATCATTTCAAAGTACAATATTTCCGATAATAAACAAATTAATTGATTATCTGAAGTTTAAATTCTACTCTTTGATTATTATATTCCTCTGTCTAGTTTATTACATGCAATTTCATAATATTATGTGCCATGCCATAAGGACTTTCAGATCAATAAATCCGAATTCCGAAATGTTGTTAGGCAAAAAACCCGAAGAAACTTGCTGCAAAATAAACCACCAAGAACTCCTACACATCATTGGAGAAATTCTGTTCATTACACGAAGACAAAGTGCGCAGCCTGTTTATTATAGCATATAGGAGCAATGCGGGAAGTATTCTGTAAAAAGAAACTATAAAGAGTAACTAGCAAGGAAGAAGAATTTATAAACGTCTTAAACAGTATTCATACTATATATTTGTAATTTGTAAAACTAATTAACTAATCATGGTAATAAATATTTATGAATGCGTATGGTGTTTTAGAATTTATTTGCAAACTGTATCTAATTATGATTCTCCTTTTAAAGAATCTAAAGACTGAAACATATCCAAATAGCTTTGTATTGTATTTGTAATTTATTTGTTATCTGAATCTGAACTTGTGATTCTTGATTGAAAATCTCACGAAGTGTTATTTAAGTTATCATGAGTTCTGAAACTTTTATAAATCCTCTAGAAATTCCAAAGGTAATTTTATAATTACTGCTTTTATTCAGAAACATTTCCAGTCAATTATTTTCTTTTCAGATTATTTTCCTAAATGTAATTTTTATTAAAAAATAGATATTGCAGCAAATCCTAGATTTCCTACCAATTTCTGATCTAAAATTGCCCAGGCTGGTAAACCAAGAATGGAATCATGAAATTTGCACCTTACTAAAAAAGAAAGCTCGTATACAATTCAATTTTGTCGAAGACCTACCGAGATTTACACGACTCTTTTGTAACTCAATGGAATTTCCCTACAAGTCTATAATTTTTGGAAGCGAACTTCTTTACAAACTAGCCCAAACTTACAGAAAGCCATATTTTCAATATTTTTGCGAACAATTCGGACCTTACATTACTCACTTGCATTGTAATAATCAATACGTTTGTAGATTAATGCGTGTAATGATTATAGAAAAATTTCCAAACCTGGAATCTCTTTCCTTATTAATTAAGAGTGGGCCCTACAAAGATATTTTCGAAGACGATGATGATGATCAAGATGAAATAAAAGCTGAGAATATTACCTTGCCAAACCTCAAACACTTTTATATTAATATTACTGGATATGATTCAAAAACGGATGGCCATGACCTACAACAATTTATTACGAGCATTTTAAGAAAATGTATTAATTTAGAAACGATTTCTTGTAAGATACCTGCACAAACTGCTTTTTTGAAGAGTAATTATGAATATCAAAATGATCAAGAAGGTTTTCTACATCCTTGTCAACAGCTTTCAAAAGCAATTCTGGACAGTATTTTAGACATCTCCAACTCTAATGAAAATGATAATAAGGATAATACGCTTAAGCGTCTATCTCACTTAGAGGTTTTACTATCTGTAAACGATCAAGAGCTTCAATCCCTTGGGAATGGAAATTTTCAATTACAAAAATTCTATTTGGAGCTGGATCCCAAAATTACAACAGCAACTTTAAGCTACTTTATGAGTAATTATAAATATTCATTGGAAACGATACATCTTGAGTTTACAACGGAATCATTAATATCACTTGAACTTGCATGTCAAATGTTAAGCTTAAAAAGAATTTCGTTATTTAAATACAATGGTTCATTGAGTTTTCTTATGCATTGTCCTTTAGTTTACGATGTAAATATTGAAAATGTAACTGATTGGAGCAATTGTAATATTTACAAGAATGGGAATGGAAAGGGTAGAAGGATGTTTCCAGTCTCTGACTCTTTAAAAAGCTTTAGACTTTCTTACAAGAATGCAGTGATTGGTGATACGGCAGTGTCAAAGACGATATCGATATGGTTTCCTAATATTACTTCCCTTGACGTACATAAAACTAATAATAATGTGCTCAGAGCTGTTTTTGAGCATCTGAAATCGCTGAAAATAGTGGTTTTAAAGGGGGAAGATATTACGGACGCTGGAATTTGTGGTGATACGGATAATATTTTGAAAATTTTAATGGAATCAAAGACACAGTTAGATGAGGGTTTCAATGAAAATTCCATGTCACAGATGTTGGGATTCCAACCTAGGTTTCCATGTATTGGAGATTTAAAGGGTGTGTTTTGATTATTTAAGGTGCTTCCTCAATAATAATTGAAAATGGTAATAATAATTTTATTATATTGGCAGATTTACAGTTTTGTACAATTGAAGCCAACTTGCTTACTGATGCATCTATAATTTTTGGTGTGTTGAGATGCAAGCGTTTAAAGAAACTTCAAATGCATTCGCGTTGTGAGGTATGAGTTTTAATTCTTATCTTAACTGTTCAGTAAATGAAACACTTTTTGTTTTAATTAAAAGAGAGATTTTCGAATT